>JANIPN010413775.1:0-13469 GCA_027478595.1 Erythroxylum anguifugum
GTGGGTTCGGCGACGAGATCGGAGGGTATTGCCATGGGAAAGGTCGATGGGAATGGGGAGGGCGAGGGCGAGGGGGTGGTGGTTGGGGCTGCTGGTTCGACGTAGCTGGGTTCCACGGGTGGTGGTGTGTTGCTCTCTCCGTTGTCGTTGTCGTCGCTAGTCTCGTAGTCAACATGTCCCGCTCCTTCTCCCTCTTGTTCTCCACCTTCTTCTCCGGCACCAGCCCCTGTAGGAGGAGGAGAAAGCGGAGCGTCGACAGCGGCACCGCCGTTCCCATCGCAGGTGACAGGAAGCAGATTATCCGTGCCCTCCGGGTGCGCAACCGAGCTGCCGGGGTTGGGATACGAAATGGCAATCTGCTGAGCGCGGGCTTCCTCGGTGTTGCACCCGTTCGACACCTCGCCCAGGTTAGCCTTGAATAGGGCCGGGAAAGTAGTCTGCCTCTTCGAAACCCCATTCATTTCCCCCTCTACCACAGCCGCCGCAGCAGCAGCAGCAGCCGCCGCCCTGCGCTCGCGCACCCTCGCGCTCGACCCCTCCGCAGGCAGCACCTCGATGGGCGCACAATTCATATAAAACTCGGTCGCGCCACTAATCCGATTAACCCACGTCCAAGCAAACGTATACTCGCCGGGCTCCACCCCATCCGGCACGCTCCACTCGAACCGATCCGGACTCTCCCCCTCCTCCAGGTTGCCCGCGCGGTTAGCAACGGGACACCCGCCCTCGATACTGTGGATGACGCTCCACTGCGAGTCCCTGTTGGGCTCGAAGCCGGGCGTTAGGGCGAGCTGGCAGCTTCCGCCGCCGTGGACGGCGAGGCCGGTGAAGGAGAGGGTTTGCGGGGCGCCGATGGGGATGGGGGTGGGCGAGCCGTCGATTTCGAGGCGCGTGACGCCCGCTGGGATCTTGCAGGGGTAGTTGCTGCCGTCCGGGTTGAGGGGGTTGCTTGGGCCGTATTCGGCGAAGATGTAGGGGCGGGGGTTTTCGAGGATTATGTGCGCGGTTGTGGGCGTGGGGAGGAGGGCGAGGAGGGTGGTTGCGGCGAGGGTTAGGAGGTGGGAGGTGGCGGGGCGGGAGGTGGTGGTGGTGGTGCGGCGGGATGGTGAGTGCATTGTCGCGGTGGTTAAAATTTGCGTATAATTTTTTGTTTGTATGCAGGGCCTGCTGTTGAAAAAAAGGAGTGACCAGGGCAAACAGAGCTAGCTGCGCACCAGGCGAAGTTGGATGATCAATAGAATGAAAGACTTTGGTCAGTATGTGTGTATGCGTGCAGTGCGTGCAAAAAGAAAGAAAGAAAGGAGAGTTGGTTGGTGAGTGAAGTAAGTGAGTGAGTGAGTGGGGGGAGTAAGAAAGAGGAAGAAAGATGAAGGTATAATAAATAGAAATATTGGAAGCCTGAGCTGAGTGAATGAGCGTTTGTGTGTGCGCCTACAGAAACAATGGAGGGGGCTGACACACACGCACACACAAGGAAACAAGGAAACAATAATGAAAGGAAACGTTTGTCCGGCCCGAAGGTGGTGCTCAGTGACAAGCAAAGATGAATAATGATAAAAATAATAATAAGGCTCACCAGAAAGGGGGATGGATTGAATGCCTGTCATCCGCCTCCTTCCAGTGTCTCCATAGACTCTTAGCCCAGGACTGTATTTGTGTATGTGTATGTATGCACGTGTAGTCCGTACTTCGTAAGATGTGTATGTGTATGTGTACGGGTGGCACAGGGGCGGTTCGAACAGACTACAATACTCTGCTCCTCTACGGCACTGCATATAATAAACTCAGGAGACCTTGAGAACGCGCAGTCTGGACATCTCGGAAGGATCACTGAGCATGGGTGAGGCCTCCCTCCCCTTAGCCACAGTATTGGCAACATTGGCAGTTAAGAGACTTCACAGGCGGTGAAATGGAATAACCCCCCTCTCTACTACTACCCATTTGCCTACAAAACAAAACCGCCACCTTTCATCTAGATTAGGATACACGCGCAAAAGAACTAAGGAAGGAAAAGAAGGCACACTTTAATTATCCTCCGGGGGGGGGCGATGCTGCTGCTGTTGCTGCTGTTATATGATACCGCCCCCGAACACACGTTCACAGGGAAGTAGAATAAAGTTACATAGGGGGACCAGTCAGAAGAGAAACGAGAGGCAGAGAAAGGGGATCCAGCCCTGCAATTTCAATAGGCTCAAGGAAGCGCGCGCGTCTTCTGCTTCTGGTGCTGATTCCGCGTTTCAGCGTCAGCTCTCAGGGGGCGTTCGATTCGCTAGAAGCAGCTGTGCCGGAGGGCGTGGTGTTTCTCTTTCTCTTTTGCCTTCCTCTAGTCCTTAGGAAACATTCTGAATTGCTTTTTGCTCTGCCTTCTTTTTTTGCCGGCTTTTAAGGTAACGTCTTCTTCCTTTCTCCTTCTGTATGAATTCCATTTTACAAACACAAATACCCGGTTGCACTGAGTGGCGATGCCGGCATCACCGTTCTTAAATACCACATCCATTCACACACAACACACACACAAGGTAGGATATCTATCTATTACTGTGTTTTCTGTCTGTCTGTCTTAAACCTACTATCGAGCGAGCGAACGAATGAACGAGCGTATGATTTTTTATTTGTAACTGGGCGCTTCTTCTTATTCTGCTTAGGCACTCAGGATGCTGCCGAGAGCTGCGCATCGCGATACGTTTCAAGTCGACCAACAATTCCCCCAATTCACCCTGTTGTTTTCTTTACGGGTGCAACCTAAAGGTTCCTCTTCTTTCCACCAGCTAGTTCTGTTATTCCTTTTTGTCTGCATGTCTGCATACATGGGGGGCGCGCACGCGCTTTAGAGGGGGTGGCGTCGTCGAACAACACGTCACAACTCCTTCGCGTCTATGGAGATGCGTCTAGATGGATTTCGCGCCACACCTTCTCTCGAAGCAACTTGGACATTAGTACTACTTAGTCAATCCTCTGGCTCATAATTTCTTTGTAAGTCAGTGGAAGTGGTAGTGGAACGTTAGGATATCACCCACTTTACGCGGTTCCTTGGAATCCACCGGTAAGGCTACGGCGTTTTTGCGTGCTGATTGAGGCTGCGTCTAATTCCCACACGCACTGCAACAAGCACATCGCTGAAACAACGGTCCTTTCACAGTCTGACCCCAAGGAAATGCTTCATGTTGTCTACAAGGCTGAAAGCTAATCACAAAGAGGATCAATGTGAAGTTGTCCCTATATTTGACGGGGTTACCTACTGAGGTAAAGGTTGTGTATGAGGGCGTGTGAGTCTCCTGACGCCTCTTTCAATCTGCCTCACACATACACCCACCGGTTCATTAGGATTTATTCATTTCAACTAATCAGTTTCATGCAGGAAGAATAATCAAATTCCGCCCAAAAGAATACCCAGCCGTTGTTGTTGTTGCTGTTGTTGTTACCCTCCGAAACGAAAGTCATGTTTACTCCATCCTTTCATACCATATCCAAACCGCACTCCTGGGTATATCGTATTTCATACCTCATTACCTCATTAGCCTCATGCCTCAAACCTCAAGCCTCACACCTCAAGCCTCACACCTCATTACACAACCATCAAAATCTACGACGTAACCGCCAACGCCCCAACGATACAATCCATCGCACTACTCTGACTACTAGCATCCGCCTCACTGTACGGCCCCCCCCAATAAACACCCACAAAACACGCCCCATCCCTCACCTGAAGATCCCGATTCCAAATCGACCGCGCATTCGTCTCCAGAAAACTTCTCCACCCATCACTCCCCCTAACCGCCTGCAACCTCGCCAACCCCCTCGCAAAAACCCCCTTAAACTGCACCCCATCCCCACTACACCCCTTACTCTTATCGCAAGCATCGCTCAAAATCCCCTCCCCGTCGAGCAACGGACTGCCCTCGCCCGTCACCGCGTCTGCGATCTGCGCGGCCGCGTCGAGGTAGCTCCCGTCGTTCGTGGCGCGGTACAGCTCGACTAATCCAGAAAGGATCACGCCTTGGTTGTAGCTGTAGGTGGGCGCGCCGTTGTTGGCGCAGGAGGAGTCGATGCCGTCGTTTATTAGGTGTTGGCTGTTTATCATGCCGCTGCGCTGGAACCAGGTCCAGGCGTCTCGTGCCGCGTTGAGGTAGGTGGGTTTTTGGTCGGGGCCGACGCGGTTGGATAGGGCGGCGCTGAGTTCGATGTAGAGTTCTGTTCGTTGTTAGCTTTGGTGGCGGAAGAAGGCGGAGGGGGAGGGAGAGGGAGAGAGAGAGGGAGGGCGGAAAGGGAGTTGGTTGTGTGTAGCCCGGGGAGAGAGGGCTGGCGGGAGGGAGGGCTCGGAAAGCTGGGTGCTTGCTGGGTAAGGCTCAAAGCACAGCACAGCACAGCACCGCAAGGTAAACCAAACCAAACCAAACCAAACCAAACCAGTCCAAACCAACCCAAACCAAACCAAACCAAAGAAGACAGACAAAAACTAACCATTCGCAATCGCCACAGTCGGCGCATCATCCTCCTTATTCCACGGCAGGCCTCCGCACGGGAACTTATTCCACGCCGCGTGCATATCGTACCAGATGGCAATCGCCTCGTCCAGGTACCTGCTGTCGCCCGTGTTATCCAGCGCCCCGACCCACGCCAAACCCCACCACCCCTCATCGTCGTAGAAATTGTTCAGAAACCCCTGCTCCGCCTCGACGCGGCTGACCCCTCCTTCTCCTCCTTCTTGCCCTCCACCGGAACTGGAGGAGCCGGCGGGCGCCGAGACGCTGGAGTATATCTTGACGCGCGCGCCGCCGTTCGAGGAGGAGGCGGCCGGTTGCGTGTTGGAGTTGGAGCCGGAGTTGGATGAGGAGGAAGAAGAGACGGCAGAAGAGGAGGTCGGGGCGGAGGTAAAGGCCTCGGGCTTGTGGCCGGGCGCGTTGCGGTACGTCGAGTCCCAGACACCGGCGTAGATGCGCTTGACGTCGGCGTTGCGGCTCGCCAGGTCGTTGAAGACGGTGAGCATGTTGGCCGACTGCCACCAGTAGGCCGAGTTGTCGGGCTGCAGCCACAGGCCTTGGTCGGAGTTGTACCAGCGCATTAGCTGGTCGCTGGAATTTGCGGTTGCTTGTTAGTTTGGGCTGCTTTCGAGGTTGGTCTGTTTGGGGCGTGGGTGGGTGATTCATAGACTTACTTTGCGCAGATGGCATTGCTCTGGTATGAGGAGGCGTCGGCTGAGCAGAGCGGTATGCTCGTGCTCAGGAGGAGAGCAAGGGCTAGGTATGGAATCATTATTGCTGGGTAGGTATTAAGGTAGTAATATGAGGGGAGGGGGACAACAACGAGGCTGCTAAAGATATCCTCCTACAGCATTTACTTATACTGTCGTGTGTGCTGTTATACTGAATCACATGTGTACTTCAGACGAACGGTGAGTAACTAACAAAAGTGACATGAACGCACCCACACATATCAATTTGGCTTTCACTCTGGCACCTGACATCGAACATTCACGATCCGCGTTGCCGGGGGGGTAGGAAATTTGGAACAGCCACCGGTATGTTTCCTGTAGTGACGATCACAAACACCCATGTACACACTCTCTCAAGAAAAATTTAAGCTTTTCATCATCAGGCTTAAGCTTGAGCGCCTAACGCATGCATCATTTTGCTTTTACACTTTGCTTGGTATGCCGTCTAGCCCACGGTGGGACCTCGTGACTGGGCTTTTTGAATCTACTGCATGACATCGCCAGCTTACTGCCGCTATTCATTCCCATTCCTGTTCCTTCGTCCGGGGAAGTTGAATATAATAAAAGGCACCACACCTAATTTGTGGGGCGCGCGCGTGTGTATGTGTGTCATTATGTGATTTGGCAGACGTACTTGGTTACTGCTTACTGGTGGATCAATACAGTAGTGATATGTTAGGGAAACGGATGTCAGCGGCAAGCAGGAGAACGGGGAAGACGGAGGTCCGTGAATCTGACGAAGGGCTTGAAATAATGATGTTGCTGTTTCTCCCAATAAAGCTTTGACGAGAAAGCCAGCCAGCCAGCACAGTAAAACAACGAGTCAGGCCATCAACTTGGTACATCCCTGGAAATTATTTCTCGATCCAGCTAACCACGTAGTCTCCATCGTGTCCATATAAGTATTTATTTGTCGATTTGGCAGCGCTAGAGGCTGCATAGTGACCTGGCTATACCAGGCCTCTTCCCTGGGCTTGTGTATGTGTGAGTGAGTCTTGTCGGTGATCTAAAACACCTCACTACCTCACCATCGCTAGCCTCGGCTGAGGCGTTCGGCCCACCCCCTGTGTGTCCCTCCCCCTCTACTAACTGAGTCTAACTCCCTAGTTCTTCCCCGGATGATGGATTATTCTTGTTCTGGCCTCTTATATCGCCAAACGCAGTCCCAACCCCTCATTTTGTGCGTGTGATTTTTCCCATGTGTTGTTAACCTACATTAGGCGCACCTTTTTTTTTTCCCATATGGGACTATTGGTTGCAAAAAGGTCACCGCCTAACTAAGAATTCCCGATCTGCAGAAATTCAACGTTGTGCGGGCCTCCTGCGTGCGCCATACCCGCGATCCCGGTTTTTTTGCTGTGCACGCGCTTTGAGGGGTGTTACATCATGGTTTTGCGGCGCTGTTAGGAAACTCAAAACCTAGCCCACCAGCCAGCCAGCAAGCTATCCTAAGGGGAAAGGAGAAAGAAAAGGATTTTTAACGTTTCGGTGTGTTGGCGTCATAGGACTTATGCAAAACAGGTCAGGCCGTCGTTGGAAACCGAGATCCAATCGTTCCGGCGCCTCCCCCTGGAAGTTTAGTCCGGAGGCTTAACCAAGATTTTTCTTGCTTGGGCGATCGGTGCAGCAGCAGCAGCAGCACCGTCAGGACTTCCGTAGTAGCTGAGCAAATGAGTGAGTGAGTGACTTGTGATGGTCATACTGTGTGTGTGTATTACCTGCATACTTGCGAGCCTGTCTACCCCCCCACACACACATACACACGCATCGCATCACATAATGGATCTGCGTTGTTTATTTCCAGCTTTCTGAGTTGCTGCTGTGGACCTTGTTCTTGTCCCTCGGTCAGTCGATCAGTATTTGATCGCCGTGTGTGAAGCCCTAGGGGTTGTGTTGTGTTTTCGCTGACTGGAGGATAGTTAGCACGTGCCATTCTCACTTTCTAGGTATGCTGGGGAAAGCTGTTATGTCCGGCGTCCGTCCTGTGAGATGAATAGCTGCCGGGACGATCTCCATGGCCTGAGGCAGTGGATTTCTTTCCTCGGTCGGGAGGAGGAAGATGACTTGCGTCGGTATTTGACTCGTTGAGCACCTGACCCTATTGAGTGCGTACGGCGTGGTCCACATGTTGTCACTTGCAAATCCATGTCCTAGCTAGGTCTTCTGCTTTGCCGAACGCTCTTGTAGGAATGTTTTTTTCGAAGATCAATGAATCTGGAGTTGTATATCTTTTCCCCAGGTAATGACTCGTGGAATGCACGTGGCGTTGAAGGAAAACACGGACCGGCCCACGTTTACCCGGTACCGTGGACACTTGAGTCCCCTACTTCAACGACCGTCTATTGAATCCATAGTATATGGTAACAGCCATAGTCTTATCAAATTTTTTTCTGAGTTGTATAATGCGTCTCACAGAGTCAAAATCTTTGCTTGGGTTGGTTTCAGTAATTCTCGCAGCAACTAGTCATCCAGTTAGCTTCGCTACTGTGACACACGATGATGTTGTCTTCTCCTGACTGTACACATAGAGCTCAAACTAAACCTTAAAATATGGAGTAAACAGCTAGCGCTAGAGAGAACTGTGTTACCATGTGGTTGACGGGGCGTAACAGTCTGGCGGTAAGTTATGACATGTCTGCGTAACGTGAAAATCCCTTGAGTGGGTGCTGACTATGCATTAGACTGTTTGATGTCAGTAGATTATCTATGAAAGTAACTGCAGAGTCTACAAGAAGAGCTTTTAATACTGCACATGCTCTGTGGAAGAGAGTAAAAATACTGTTTTCGAATCGCCACAAATCTTTGTCGCTGTGTAAGGCAGGAACACGTGTTCGTTGGAGGATATTTAGGTAGCTCTTTGAGGTCAGAAGGTACGTGGTGTGTAGTTTATGATGCATTTTCTAGTACTCAATCGAATGTGCTCGGTAGTTTGGGTAGGTATGACCGTTTGGCGGTCTTCCACAAAAGGAAGTCGTGAGTTAATGCTCAGTGACTATTTGAATATTTGAACAGGATGTAATAATTGGATAAGTAACTATGGGAGAACGAAGGCATTGTTTTTAGTTTTAGTAGAACATGATATTCATAAAGAATAAAGTACTAACCTGTTGCTTGTGCTAACTCGGCGCTGTAAGGTACTAACAAGTGAATACCTTCACATTTGTCTTGGCAGGGGCTGTTTACACTCACACGTAGACAAAAACACCCAATTACCACATAACTCAACATCGAGTAGTAATTACAACTAATCAGCATACTGTAAATAGCAAAAAAAACCAGTAATCTTTTATTTAAGCTGCGCAACGCATCCATTCCCTGCCAGCCACGGCGGGGGGGAGAGGCGCGACGGGACCTCCCATGGTGAGAACCGGGGATCGATACCTAGACTTGAACTAGCATTCGTATCCCAAGTAGAACTGGTTTAGAAGTTGGCTAGACCGCTTAACCACTACACCACAAGACTTGTTAAGTGAAAACCTGTACTATTGGAATATATAACCTTTAAGACAAGGGTGAGTTCCAGATTAGGCTTAGGCTAGGCGTGGGCGACGCGTAGGGGAGGCTGTCACGGTGCCAGGCTTGGTGCCTGGCGCGTCTTTAGGTAGTTGAGACCCTTTGGTATTGTTTTACTAAGCATTGATCACTTGTACTGGCTGAAGTTGTGCCTTTTTGCATTGGTTATACCCTCACTCATCGCTTAGAGCCTTAGTTTACCCCTTTTAGATCCTTCAGCTTTAATCATATCTATACTGATACATAGTTGTGTTAGAGTATCTTTCAATAGAAACATCATACTAGAATATTACACCGACACTCAAGCGTATGCAGGTACAAAAGCCATAACTTCACACAATTCAGCATAGAAATCAAGCACGAGTTGAGTATGAGTACCGAGTCTTTCACAACGAAGCTATGAGTGTTTTCATTGATTCGACAGATACAGCACTACAGATTGAAGAACCAAACCCCAAGCATAAACCTCCTCCAAACCCTCCCCGAACAGACCAAGCCAACTTGGCACCAAGCCAAAAACTTCACTCCCAAAGAGCCAACTCAGCCACGACGACAAGTCTAAGCCCACCTCTACCCATCCACCTCTATCCACCCACCTCTCTCTACCCACCAACCTCTCTCCACTTCTCCTCAACACCCATCAATCCAGTAGTAACCTAGCAATCACAAGCCGAACTAGTATTGCAAGCCAGCCTGCACGCGGTAGAAGCAAAACGCCCGATCATGGCGTCGCAGGGGTCCCTGCATCTATTGCAGCGGGGGCAGTTTCGTGCCTCGAGGACGGGCGAGTTGGGGACTGCGGGCACGGCGGCCACGATGGTCGCGGCGGCGAGGAGGCTGGCGATGAGGGCGGTGAGGTGCATGTTGATTTGGAGTATCGCTTGGAGGGTAAGGGTGTGTTTTGAGAGGAAAAGGTGTGTTGATATTGTTGGAGATGTGGATGTTTTTGTCTTTGAAGTGTTGTTGAGATGTTCGCTTTCTGATGGGGGCTCTTTGGGTGGGCATGAGTTACCATTTTATACTTTTCGTTCCTCTTCGGAGTTCTCACAGAGTTGTCGGAATTGGAGATTCATCGTTGATCTTTGCGACCTGATGAAATAGGCACTCCGATCCAAAGTTGCTATTTCCGTACAGATGTCTATCGGCGTTCAGGTTGTAGCTGTTTTGCTGACGGTATCTCAGGAGGTCTTACGGCAGATAACTAAAAGGATCGTCCTCGATTTATCTAGACATGTGAGCCAAGAGGGACTTTCCTCGTACTAGGGGGATTCAGCCGCCAGTCACTACTTTATTTTAAGCTTGCATCTGACAGTATAGTCTGTGTGTATTGGCTTTTTAATTAGCCCAGAGTCTTAGTGCCGATAGAATACCCTGAACTAGACGGCAGTATCTTCAAACAGGGGGGCATAGTGGTATTGTGTTGGGGTTGCAATTGTTGGCTTGGGACGTCAACCAACGCTTATGCCATATGATTGTAGCGCTTTAATTGGGTATCACCTAGATGGAGTTCCTGAACTTTGTAGTTTGCATTTATTCCCCCGCAGAGTGAAGCCTGTGACAACCAACAGATCCAACAGGGTAAGGCGACAGCTTGGCGCTTTGGATGCATCCGCCAAGAGCCTCAAAGGTTGTGCTCTGTAGGCATCGCGAGTCGCATATGGGCGTTCCACTTGGTAATAACATATATCAAGGAATTATTTCTAAGATTTCATCAGCCGGTCATCATGGGCTATCATAGAAATTGACTTTTTGTATGGAAATCATAGTAGTAGAACGATCAGCCCAGCCATTAGCTAACCCCCTCATTGTTGGGAAATTCACTGGAGTAATAGATCATGGAAATTTGAATGCCCAGTAGAAAAATCGCTCGGTGGTCTACCTAGTTAGAACTCTATTGAAAGATCTATATGAACTATTTTTTCGAGTGTTCTGGGAGCCACGAGAGTGCAGAGCCTCACCGGCCGGATGGGGAGGCAACTGCATAGCTTTGCCTCATTCATTGTCCCAGAAAGGGATGTGGAGATTGGCCAATCGGAACCAATGTCGCTAACATATAGAGCGATTGGATAACCACTATCATTTTTATCTCCACTGAACTGAGTTTCTCGCCTGTTGTACATGTTGGACACGTTGATATTTACTTGGCCGAGTGACGTAGTCAGCGACTGGGCTCTGGATTTAGGTAGGACAATTGGGATCCTAGAAGCTATTAAATAATAATATACCGAGTAAACTGGGTAGAGATTTCACAGTTTAAATCACGGTCGCCAAGCTCGAGTTTACTCTGCTTTTACGTGTTTCGGGCTGCTTACTTGCGCGAAACGTAGCGGTTTCTTGGGAACCGAGTCGTAGCCGTAGCTTTTCTCCTTCCACAGAACCACGGGCGCTAAGACGGTCGACAGCACAACCGTTCTCGAGGTGGCGTGTTACACGAGTGAGACACACACATGGTTGATATTTAGACTTTCGTAAAGAAAATCACTCACCGGAGGAAATAGCCCGAAGTTGCGGTGGCAGGGTGGACGAATTAATGAGTGGCTATGGAGGGGCTCCTGAGATGCTGCGCCACACGGGGCTCCAGCGAGGCAGTCGTGCTTCGAACGCCAGCACAACCAGTCGTCCTCATCAGATTCTTCAGCCTTCCGGTCGATCATTTCGAATAGATGGTTACAATTAGGTTATTACGGCGCGGTGTTCTACTATTGCGAGTCTAAGTACAAATACCCGAGCGGCTGAGGAATTTGTTTCGGGAAGCTCGAATGTTTCTAGTATGACTCTGCCTTGCAGGCAGCAGATTGCGGCGTGACTCAACCAACGTTTCGATCTTATATACCCGCAACTAGAGGGTATTCGCGCTTCGTTTATTCTTCAATATTCATGAGATATTTTCTGGCGTCTTGTCTCTACTAGCATGCCCGTCACAATTAACCTGTCGCAGCGCAGCGCGCGGCGGGTACCAACGCCCGGGGACGTCCAGGCGCCTGAGGATTTGATACGGGCTTTGAAACCAGAACTCCAGTCTCAATTTGAAAAATCCAGCGTCTTCGATCCTCCAGACCTGAGAGACAAAAAGAGCTTCTCTTCTAATAACGGATTTATTAAAGCCGCATTGGATGCGTTCGACGGCGGACACCATCTCTCAATCTGCCCCGAAGATGTATACCTTACAATTCTTTCGCAGATAGGACTAAGGCTAGGCTCAGATCCTCAAAGCCCACAAAACTTGACGCAGACGGCACTTATCGGAGCAATGCGTCACTATAAAACCTCTTTAGAAGAGAAGCGCCCGGCCAAGTCGGTGTACGGCGCAGGCTTGCACGGTGATTTGTCCAGGGGATGTTTTGACCAAGCCTGTGCCAAATTCAATAACCGTGATCTACTATCAAAGTACTACGCGCCCCTTTCTTTCTTTGTCTCTCTCTCCTCTACTCTCTGTGCATCTCTATCTTCGATCGACATGAACTCTACAGCGAGCTAGACTGACGCCTCTATCAGAATTCTTTTCCCGAAATTCTCAAACTCCAAGATGAGAACGCCTCTGGTCCCTGCTGCTGTTCTAATCGGAGCTCAAGGCCAGGCTCCTGCTTGTCCCTATAGACCTGGTGATGCACTTGGCATTGTCGGAGTAACCTTAGAGGGCGAGCTCAGGGACTGGGAGGAAATTATCTCCCACCTAGAGGAAATTGACCGGTCCGTGTCTGCTCCATGCATCCAGGAATTTGTCATCATCATACGAACGATTATGGTGAACTTTGTCGAAACTTTCAAGTTTGTAGGTTCGGTTGATACGAGCGAAACCGAGCTTGAGTATTGCCGCGAATTTCTTAGCCGGACGATAGTTAGGAAGCAAACCGGAGGCTCTGGCGTAACTGGAATTTCAAAGCTATCTGGGTGGTTGACGTATTTTATGTTTTTCGACGAGCACGGGAAGAAGCGTCGGCAAGACAAGCGTGGAAATGGTATGGTGATTGACGGTGACCAAAAGCGGGCTATTGGAGGAGAGATGATCCCTCCGGTCATAGGCATCGTCGGATTGAATATAGCAACCGAAGGAGCCAACCTCAGGACCCACTACATCATCGCTGGTGTGATGGGAGTCGAGTGTGTTAAGTCAAAAGATGAAGATTGTCAAGATGATGTTATAGAGGACGATTGGGTGGATGTGAATGTTGGCGGGACCCCGGAAGATACACTCAAACCGTTCAACGCCTGGATAATGTCAGCAGCTTCTGATGGAAGCCCGCCTTCACTTTGATAAACTTAACGGCCGCTATCTTAACTTATTCCATGATCTATAAATTAACGATTAATGCTTACACTAGTCAAGGTCTCGATTTCGGTGACACACGCTTAAAGATGCCTGGGAATTTTCTAGGGGTTACAATAGCATAGAATTGTACCTTGTTGACTCCTCAAGGTTTATGCGATTTCATAGAATCGGAGAGCACGCCATAAGTTACTATCAATGATAGTAGCGGCTGTGATTTAGACACATGATGGCACAGGAAGTTTCAAGTTTCTGTCCTGAAGCACAATAGCGCTTGATGGAGCATTGCCAACGTACCGTCAGGAAGAACTACGCCCAGGAGTTTGGATACAAGCAAGTCCACACACACGAGACCAAGCAACAGTAGGCATGATTAAGAAATAATGTTCCTGATTCGGGAGCCGTCTTCTCATCTCATTAAATAAAAAAAGCTTTAGTTCAAATATTAAATCCGAAGGTTAGAAAAGAAAAAACTCC
>JANIPN010414296.1:0-32516 GCA_027478595.1 Erythroxylum anguifugum
GAGGGAGGAGGAGGAGGAGGGGCGGGGCGAGGCCAAGGTGTGTGTGTGTGTGTGTGTGTGTGTGTGTGTGTGTGTACGTGGGAAAACTCACCGACGTGTGGTCGCTGCATGCCGCGCAGCCGGGGCGCGAACGTGCGCTCGCCCAGGATGCGGGTGATTTCCGCGCCGACGGGGTCGTCGCGCCAGGCGGGGCAGGAGAAGTCCGCGCCGCTGGCGTCGGCGTTGCGGAAGGGGTTGCCCTCCGAGGGCGGGTGGATGGTCCACTGGCAGCTGCCTGTGACGAAGGGCGTGGAGCCCTCCTGTCTGGCCGGGTCGCACGTGTAGATCCAGTTGCTGCGCGGCTTGGAGGCGTGTTGCGCCCACAGACGGTCCTGGGCCTCGCGGATGGCGCCGGCGTCGTCGCGCGCCGGCTTGCCCAGGTAGCCGGTCTTGTCGTTGGGGAACCAGACGTCGTAGAACTTGTCGAGGCCCGAAAAGCCGGCCCATTGGCACTGGATTATGGCGTCGAATTCGGCGCGCGTTTGGCAGATGTGGATCTGGGGGGGTTCGGGTGCCATCTTTGATTTGGAGACTGGAGTCTTTTGGTTTTTTTTGGTTTTTTTTTGGTCTTTTTTTTTGCAGGGGTTAATGATGATGTGATGGGAATGACTTGTATCTGGGAAGATGCGAATAGTTGCTCGGGATTGCTCAAGATTGCTCAAGATTGCTCAAGATTGCTCAAGATTGCTCAGTATTTGTAGAGGACACTCTGGTAGACAGATGATTGTGGAGATGATTCTCGAGATAGATGTACAAGCAGATTCTGTCCTCCCTTTATACAAAAGAAAGTCTCATGACAACCTAGCTTCAAGAAGTATATCATAGTGGGGCCGACCCTGAACTCCTCAACCGTGTCTTCTCAACCGTGTCTTCAGACTACGCATCCACCGCAGTCCAGGGCTGTGTTCATACCTGAACCGCATTGGCGCTTCAATAGGCAATTGAGAGAAAGAAATAACGGTACGTACACCATCACCGTTCGACAACAGACTTCTTCACGCTTCTACTCACTTCATGCACCTCGAACTAGTCTTGCAGAACCGAGCATAGCCCCTTCAGACTAGGCTCGGTGCGAGGTGCGCAGCCACGGAGAGACGAGCAAAAGATGGTCGGCCTTTCCTCTGAGGGCGAAGGGGGACTAGGACATGCATATACTTTGGAGGCTCTGGGAGCGAATCAGGGGACCGAAATGAGGCCGTTAGCTGTCTGACAGCCGCAAAGATCGTCGCCGTCTTATGTCGAGTTCGCGTCCAATTGCTCCCGTCCCGACGCGTGGCTGGCCATGTCGCCGCTAACTCCGCCGTTACTAAGCGCGAGCTCACGATAGGGTAATCGACGAACACGAGATCCTGCTCGTGGCACTGCAAATTTGTGCCATCTACCTGCCTGATTCAGATGGAGGTAAAAGATAACTTGGTGCATCGCCCACTTGCCATCACTTCCTTCTCAGCAAAGCCTCGAGGCTTGGAGTTGGAGCAATGAAGCTATCCAGGTGTGCATGACGCGTCTTTTGAGCTGGCCGGGATTGAGTCCTCAGATTGGTAGCCGTGTGGGGCAGACGGGACAGGTCAGCGTGGACTTTCGTTTTCTCTTGCGTCAAGATACACGGCATGGCATCCGCTAGAAGAAGTCAGAGACATACGGCAGACTAGTCAATTTGGGGTAGAAAGTATAAGCCTCATCGCCATTTGGTGTGATGGCCGTGTGGATCTGCATTCTGTTCTGTCCTGATCCACGCGTTTCTATTGCATTCTCATCACCACGTGTTATGTTCAGCTTGATGCAAAAGCAGGAAAATGGACGCAGTGATAACACGGGAACCTCGAGAAGACACATAATGCACATACCTTAGAAACATTCATGCCATCACTTCCACATTCGAGACAGCAAAGGAACATGTAAAGAGGGTCACAAAAATTCACATTTCAAGCGATTGAGTCAGATACTCGAATGATCTTCCTTTTCACGTCGTCACTGAATAAATGAGCTTTCACTGGTTATGGGACAAGGACACTGATGGAGCTTTGCATCTGCTGCAAGAAAGACATGGCTAGAGTCAAGATGGTATCAGAATGAGTACAAAGAATCAAGCCAAATAAAATCAATTCGAATCTTTGTCTCTTTTTTTTTTTTTTTTCTCTTTTCTTTTTTATTTGAATCATTCAAAGAGTGCCACGACTTGCAACGTCGTCATTGGGAACAAACAATCCTTTTTTTCCTCGTCTTCTGACAATGTACTGCTTCATGCTGCGTCACGCTGCTTCACGCTGCGTCACGCTGCTTCATTCCACCTTGAAGCTTCGGCTTGGCGACAAAATCTTCGGAGAACATCCCGAAGCTCTGCTGCCTGGAATTTTCGTCTGGCAGTCTGCTCGACCACGTGATTTCGCAAATTTTGGCCCCAAAGAGAGACTCATCACTTCACAATTCAAATCAAATCGAGCGACACTATTTTGGGGCAGACTTGGAGTCGTCCACCATGGCCGTGGTGCAGTCAAGCCACCAGGATTGGACACGCAACGGCTTCATTTCCACAATAGTAGGCCAAATCCCATCGTTGACGCTAGCACCACACAGAGTTTGGACCCGGTCATCCCGGATGATACCTCGTTGCGAAGCATGCTTCCACCAGCTTATCTTGGACTCGTGAGAGTGTCAAGACTCTGGCACTTGCCATGACAAGATTCCAAAGGCACAACAAATATTATCCTGCTGGTGATGCTCATTTAAGAAAAAAGGAAAAAGAGAGATTTCTATAACCTCACTGATCGTCGAAACAAAACACCCACGCCGCCAGAGCGGGAGATTTTCAGGATCGGCCACGGGCCGGACGGTCGAGTGTCACCAATTTGAACCTCACGGACCAGGACCAGGACCAGTGGCCCGTATGCTGCGCCAGTCACGGAGCTGCTGAAACGTCGCAGTCGCGGCACCGAGGTACGAGATCACACGGACACTCATCAGCCTAGACCACGTTCGCCACGTTCTCCCTGAATACCACTGTCTCCTTTGTGATGATTCCGTCTCTGGCTTATTAGTGATTAGGAAGAGAAAAAACTTTGTGAGCAGACTCCAGGTTGCACAGCGAAAATGGTGAGCACGGTCGAAACGAGGCAACATCGCGGCACGGCACTTCATTTCCCTGTGAGGCTCTGTCCATCTTGGCGGTGGGACCCAGAGACAAAAAAAAAAAAGGTATGGCTGCGAGATGGTGCCTGACATGGCTTCAAAGGGCTGCAAAATGGAAAACATGGGTAAACGCAGTGATGTGATCGGGTCGATGATATCAGCTGCTATATCATCAACGCCTCCACGCGCCGGATCGTCGTGTTCATATATGCAAGATGACTACGGCATGGCGGCTGGCAACTCTTGCCGCCAGGTGAAAATACCAAGAAGCTCAGCGTCTGCAGTCGGGCACCACTGGGTTGGTGGCGACGATCCGCTCGGTACGGCGCGTCGCTGGGTGTGGAAGACGGCCAAGAGCGAGTCGTGCGTGTGTGTGTGTGTGTGTGTGTGTACACTAATGATTTGAGTGAGAGAGAGAGAGAGAGAGAGAGAGATAGAGAGATCTCTCAAAGCGAGTTGGCGAGTTTGACAATGTGTAATCAAACACCTCTCAGGCGATTCGCCCATCTCGCAACTCCTGCCTCTCATCGTGCGAGTTGCTGGTTGCTCTTTTGCAGATTGCGCAGTGCCGGTGCGCCCTGCCAGCAGGGACCCAGGGACGAGATGGGCCGCGACTGGCCAGGAGCCGGCGGCTTCGAGCAGAGAGTTCCCATGAAACGCTGGAGGCTCCGTAGGGAATGGGCGCGTCTACGCCCAAAGAGGAAGCGGTGGCGCCAAAGCGCCGCTCTGTTTGGCTGTCGGGCGCTTGCGCACACGAGACCCCCCGGCTCGCGGCGGAACAAGTTGCTTTGTGGCGGCTAGCCGGCCGTCGTTCAATTTTCACATCCTTCTCAACTCTGACCATCCGAAACAGCAACCTTATGGTGAACAACTTTGCGTTTCTTCTCTCTCTCTGTGTCCCACTGCTGGCCAACCACAGCGTCGTGGGTGAAGGTACCTGTGGCGCCAGCGATGAAACGATGCTCCGTCTTTGTCGCGCTACCAGACAATGACAATCTGCGTACTGGCTCAGCGCTTCTCCTTTGACCGTCGATCCAACTGTCCACCCCGGATTGTCTTTTTCCATTCAACGCGGCCTCACCTTCAATCTTTTGGTCAGTCACAAATCCTACTGGCCAGACAAAGCGTCACGCTCGGAGACGCTCCGACCTTTCTTGGTGGAAGTTCCGAATTGGCTGGCTGCCAGCACTCAATCTCCCACCATGACGCCCGGATATCTCTCTTTACCTGCCACATTCTCTCCACCTCTCCTCCTCTCTCTCATTCTCCTCATATACAGTCGTTCGCTTCTTGTCTCAGTCACTCTTTTTTCTCTTCCCTCTTTCCATCTGCCACCGACGCGGCTTTTCGTTGTTTCTGTTCATTGTTCAGATTCTCTTTTGATTGTTTCAGGCAAGGTCCTAATTACCTATTGTACATTCATTCTCCTGAAGGGCAAGTACCTCAGGACGCTCCACGCCTTACCGACACTATCGGTCTTTCAAAAATCTTTTACTATCTTCTGAGATACCCCAATCTTGACATTTTCACTTTTTTCTTATCAAGAACAAGTTTACCATCATCATGAAGTACACAGCAACTCTGATCGCTGCCGGCGCTGGCGTCGTGTCAGCCTTCCCCAACGCTGTACTCCCAAGGGCCTCCGACCCGGCCCCCAACAACCCGTGGCAGGCTCCTGGCTCTGGCGACGTGCGAGCGCCCTGCCCGGGTCTCAACACGCTCGCCAACCACGGCTACCTCCCCCGCAACGGCAAGGACATCTCCGTGCCCATGGTGGTCAAGGCTTTCAAAGATGGCTTCAACATGGGCTCCGACATTGTCACCTCCGCCGCCGGCTCTGCACTGTCTGTCTGCCAGGCCGTGACCGGCAAGGCGTGCACCGCCTTCAACCTCGACCAGCTCAACACCCCTCACACCTTTGAGCACGACGCCTCCTTCACCCGCCAGGATTTCAACTTTGGCCTGGGCAACAACCACGACTTTAACCAAGACGTTTTCAACACCGTGCTCGACGTGTGGAAGGACACTGATATCATCGACTACAGCTACGCCAACGCCGCTCGGCTGATGCGCATCGCCGCGTGCAAGCAGGCCGACAAGCCCGGCTGGTTCACCGAGTCGGACGGCACCCAGCTGACCGAGATTTCATTTTTTATGGGCACCATGGGCACGCCCCAGGATGGCAACGCGCGCAAGGACTGGGTCACTTACTGGTGGACGCACGAGCGTCTGCCGTTTGAGCTCGGCTGGGCCGCCGACCAGCGCCCCGAGCACAACCAGTCGACCATCAACACCATGATCAACAACATCATCAACGCGCCCGCCCCCAAGCCCAAGCTCAGCAACAACGCCAGCAGCTCCTCAAGCGCCGCTGCCAGCTCTGCTTCTGCTGCCTCCTCCGGCTCTGCTGCTGCCGCCTCGCACTCCAGCTCTGCTTCTGCTTCTGCTGCCGCCGTCTCCTCCGCCGCCTCGTCGGACAAGCCCCGCGTCACCCTGCCAGCCGGCTACGGCTTCAACACGGAATCATCAAGCGTCAAGATCGTGCCGACCACCTCGCCCGGCGCCGAGCGCTGCACCCTGCCCGAGGGCTGGACTTTTACATCAGCCGGCAGCACGTCGCTGGTCGCCTACAAGCCGTCCTCCGTCCCCGCTGCCGCCACCTCGACCTCGGCCAAGCCCGCCGAAGCCACCAGCTCCGTGGCCACCCGGCCTACCGGCTTCTCCAGCTTCCCGGTCGCTGCCAACAACACGGCCAAGCCGACCGCGACGACCACCTTCCTGACGACCTCGATCGCCTACGTGACCACCGAGATCACCGTGACCAGTTGCGCGTCGACCATCACCGACTGCCCCGCTGAGAGCCGCACGCCGATGGTCATCACCAAGACGCTGTCTGAGTTTACGACCATCTGCCCGGTCACTGCCACCATGAGGCCGAGCGAGTCTGCTTCTTCTCCTGCGCCTGCCGTCGAGAGCAGCTCCAGCTCCAGTGCTAAGCCCGCTGAGACCACCACGGCGACTGAGGAGCAAAAGACCACCACCGCCTCGCCCACCGAGCAGGTCCCTGCTACTACTACTACCGCCGCGCCAGCAACCACCACATTCCTCACCATGTCCGTCGCGTACGTGACGACAGAAATCACAGTGACCAGCTGTGCGCCCAGCGTGACCAACTGCCCCGCCGAGAGCAAGACGCCCATGGTCATCACCAAGACCCTGTCCGAGTTCACCACCATCTGCCCCGTGACCGCCACCATGGTTCCTCAGGCTTCCTCCTCTTCCCTACAAACCTCCGCTGCCCCTGCTCCTGCGCCCGCTACCACCACCACCGCAGCACCAGCGTTCAGCTACCCCGCCCAGACAATCACATACACATTCGTCTCCGGCGACGTGGTCACCGTGCCGTGCAGCAGCACTGCCGCCGCCGCCGCATCCACCACCCCCGCAGCACCCACTACACCCACCACCTCAGCGGCACCAAAGCTGCCCAACCCATACTACACCTCGGTCCCCGTGGAGTCGTTCCCCAGCGTTCCCGCCACCATCGTGTCGCAGTACAGCGCCACGACCGGTGTGTATGCTGCGCCGACCTATGCGCCGCAGTACACGGAGTCGGGGAGCGTGGCTGTGGCCAGCGCCACGGCGGGGAATGCTGCCCCTGCTCCGGCCGCTCCCTCTGCCCCTGCGGGTGCGCCTCCGGCTGCCGCTGCGACGAGCGTGGCTGCCGGCGGGTACGGTGGAGCTGTGCCGCCGCCGGCGTCGGCGAGTATCGTCGCGGCGTCGAGCCAGACCGTGTCGAGCGCCCCGATCCAGACTGCTGCTGCGGCTAGTGCGAGGGGCGTGAGTGGCGCGCTGGCCGGGTTGGCTGTTTTGGCTATGCTGCTTTGAGTTGGCTAGCTAACTCATTCGTGGAATGTGTGTGTGTGTGTGTGTGTGTGTGTGTGACACGTGGATGTGACACGTGGACGTGGATGTGAGGCGGAAATAGGGGTGTATATATAACTGATACGGTCGAATTCTTTGGGCGTTTTTCTTTCTTTTTTGGCAAATCAAGGGAACACAGGGTTGTGCGGACTGTGAAGATCGGGAGGTTAGATCCGGTGGATTCATGGCTTTTATACACTTACTTGCTCACATACCTACCTAACCTACCTAGCAAAGGACACTTTACTTAATTGCGAGCGAGTCTGCTCGAATGAATATCGATAAATTGAAATGAATGTTTGACTTTATATTTGTGCGCGTGACTGCTTGTGATTTGATTGAAATTGATTTGATTTGGTAAATTTGTGTTCATTGAATTCCATTACATTCGTTACATTCGACCTTATCCAAATTGCATGGCGCAGACTTCTTCGTGAAAGAGTCTGCCAGGCCTCGTTCCTGGCGGTTTCATAGCCAGCCAGCCAGCCAGCCAGCCAGCCAGCCACCCGAGGAGTAAAAAGGAGAGTCTCCATGCTCTCTTCACGAGCTCACTCACCTGCTTTCACCTGCGTACCATTTGGTCTGCAGCCTACTTCATCCATTTCCTCCTTACCTTATCCCTCGTGATACTCCACTCATCCTCCCAGTGCAGACTTGACTTACCTTGATCTCCCTCTCTCTCTTACTTCTTGGTCCTGTTTACTCCCCATCTCAGCCTCTCTACCTGCCAAAAATCTCGACCTGCCAGCCATTGATCCACTCGAGCCACCTGTCCAACGCGTCACGATCGTCATCGTCAGATTCGGCGTCATTGGCTGGTGCAGCCTGGACAGGGGCTGGAGCTGGGGCTGGAGCTGGAGCTTGCACTGGTGCCGGGGCTTGCACAGGTACAGGTGCAGGAGCGGGCGCTGGAGCAGGTGCAGGACTAGCACTAGGACTAGGACTAGGACTAGGACTAGGACTACCATCATTATCCCCCATCTGCTGCTCTCCCTCATCCTCCGGTTGTTGATGACCTATGAAACCCCAATCCCCACCCTCGCCCGCGTTGCTATCCGCGCTATCATCGCCCTCGTAGACGAAATCGCCAGTACTGTCCGCCCCAATGCCGCTGATCGTGCTGCTTGAGCCGTTGCTCGCTTCATCCGTGCTGCGCACGCTGTCAGTATATCCATGCACATCACTCAACTGGTCAGAAGGAGAAGTAGAGGAAACAGTAGGAGCAGGGGAGCCTGGAGGGACTATGAACTCGGCAAGGTCAGTATTGGTGTCCGGGAACGCGCCTCCTGGTGGCGGCAGTGGAGGCGGAGGAGGACCAGGGTGGCCCGGCAGCACGTCGTCTCCACTTGGCTGGTCGGAAGGGGTCGGGGAAGGAGAGGAGGTAGGCGGGCGTGGGAGGAGCAGGAAGTCGGCGAGCTCGCGGCTCGGGAACATGTCTCGCTCTCGTGGTGGTGGTGGAGGCGGAGGAGGAGGAGCAGGGGGCCTCGGCGGCGCAATGTCGAATTGCAGAGGGTCCTCCAGGGGAGCAGGCGTGAGATAATCCGGCAGCTCGAAGCCGAGGCTCAGCCAGAAGCGGCCGATCGTGGCCCAAAAGTCTACTCCTTGCGCTGGATCGACCTCGTGGTCGAGTAGAAAGCCCCACCGAGCCCGGCCGGCGATGAAGACGTCCTCGTCGTCGTCGAAATCGTCGGCGAAGAATTCTTCGTCCTCGTCAAAGTCGTCCTCGTCAAAGTCATCCACGAAATCTCCCGGTTGGAAACCGACTGCTCCATCTTGATCTGCATCTGCGTCTCGGGCTCGCAGCCGTGCTACGGCGTCGAACACGTCCGGATAGTTGATGCCCATGAATATTGACCACATGATGCTTTTGTCCACTTCGTAGTAGTCCAGGGGCATGAATACGAACAAGAACATAACTAGGAGAGCGCTGAGGTACAGGAGTTGGGCGTCGGTGCGGAGAATGGCCCATTGGACATGCTCGGGATGCATAGTGAAGGGCAGAATGAAGGCGAGGAGGAGCAGCATGGCCCCCCACATCTTTTCTCCCAACATCTTGAATTCTTGAAATGGAGGGGAGGGAAATGCGGATATTCGGAGTGAATGAGATGAGAGGATGGGGAGGAGATCAAGCTCAAGCTCGACTGACTTACCAGGATTGGTGAACTTGTCGTGGAATCGGACACGTCAGATCCAGACCTGGATCAAGTCGTGTTGGTGAGTGAGAGGAAGAGACGGAAAAGAAAAAGAAAAAAGAGGGACTGAACAAATTTATAAGCGAACAACTTGAACATTCGCATTGTGCTTCACCATCCAGCTGCGCCTGCCTTTTTTCGGAGTCTTTCCCTTCTATAGCATCTCGCAGATAATCACCTTCCTTCCTTGCTTTTGACCAGGTAGGAAAAGACTGGCCTTTAGCAAACTCACAATCAGTAAAAGCGCCCTCATCCTCTCTAAAAGTTCAGTTCATACCCAGAAATTCTATTCATGTTCAGTTCTGCCGGGTATTCATCACCCTAGGTATGCTGTCGTCTTTTGCTGCTGAGCTGCACCTGACTTGACCTTGTCCCCAAATTCATGCTCCGTCAATGCCTCAAAACACGTGTTGAAACGCTTTACATTGAACCCCACTTTGAGGTTGACAAAATCGCCACCCATGGTCTGTTGCCTCTTTGTTGCGCCTCCTGATGACCCGGCACCCAAATCTATGCTTCGAGGAAATGTCCCTTTCGATTCCCAATGAGCCAGCACTCCGTGCACTCTTTCTCGTTATTCATTCTGAAACGATGGTTGCGTATATATCAAACTTTCCCAAGATGCTACTCCCATTTGCTCCTTCACCGAGACGCTTTTCCTCGCTTTTCACCCAGTCTATCCCTGGTAGCTCTTTCTGAAATTCTCTCGTCTGAACCGCTCCGGCATCTCCCGCACGAGCCACTCGAGTATGCTCTCGTAGCACAGGGTGAACTGCCGCAGGTTTTGCACCATGCTGAGCCTCTGCAGCCGCAGCTCCTCGACGGTCTTTTGCACCAAATCGATATCGTCCCGCTGTACCCAGTCTTGACTGTCGAGATCTTCGTCCTCGTCGCTATTGCCATAATCGTCCGTGTCGCTATCGTCTGTGCTGTCGTCGCTTCCATTCGCGTCTGTGAGTCCAGCGTCGATGCTGCCAAACCTCGCGGCTCCAGCAGAATTGTCACGACGCTTTTTCGGACTATCGAGGTCCATTCGGCTTGTAGGACTCACGATCGAGTCGGTTGGGCTGCCCAGCTTTAAGTCTGCAGCAGCAGTAGCAGTCGAAATCTCAAACGGGTTGGGTTCACTGCGACCACCTTTGCCGGCGCCGCCAGGTACCTTGATACTGGCAGACGGCCGCTGTCGGCTCGCGCTGCGCCGTCTGCTTGCCACCAGCCGTTGTCTCTTCAACATGTCAACGACAGAATCGATCGTCACGAACGTGCCGGTGCGGCCACAGCCGGCAGAACAGTGCACCACGACTGGTCTCTCATGAGATGGGGCCGGCCACTTGCTTTCGTCTTCCTCGAGACTTGCCAGACCGTTCGGCAGCGTGGGGCTGGTGACCGAGTCCATATCCCGACGGTGCTTGCCGGCATTGTTTGACGCCCTCACCACCTCGTCTACCGTCTCCACCAGAGTCAGCAGCTCACCCGGCTGGGCGGGAGCCCCAAAGTCTGGCCAGCCCGTGTACTCGACCTGCACAATCTCTCGCAGTGGTACGAAAGGCTGCTGAATGTCGGTGAGGGCGAGCTTTCTGATCTTACAAGACGGCGGCTCCTTCTGCGCATCTGGCCCATTGCCATGGGCCTGGCTGTTCGCCCCCACATCGCCTTCGCCCATCAGTGTGGCTCGACGCTGCATCCGGCTGGGATGGTCCTTGGAGGCCAGCATTTGCGACAGGGGCATCGACACCTTTCGGTTCGGGTCAAGCAGCGATGCGCGGCTTGGACGTTCCAACGACATGATCTTCTCGGACAGAGACTTGACTTTGTAGTGGCCGTAAGTGTCCGGTTTCCAATACGGATGACATTTTCTCTGTCC
This sequence comes from Erythroxylum anguifugum, assembly GCA_027478595.1. Lineage (NCBI taxonomy): Eukaryota > Viridiplantae > Streptophyta > Magnoliopsida > Malpighiales > Erythroxylaceae > Erythroxylum > Erythroxylum anguifugum. Next base: position 11,149 of record JANIPN010414296.1, read on the forward strand.
ATTCTCGCTCTCAGCCGTGAGAACTACAAGCACACGAACATCCTGCTCCCACACTAAACTCCAGAAGTCCTTTTCAACTGTCAGCAGACGCTTCCTCCAGAAACATCTCAAAATTGTCACGGGAAACCTTACCTTAAAAGTGCTAGGTACAGGGGCCTGGGTCGCAATATATCTGCGGTTGGACCAGTGCGCCTTGATGTGGCTCGCATTGATGTAGTCGCAAAAGTCGTCACTATCCGGGTGTTGAAGCTTCACTCGAGCATGTTCGTAGGGCAGGATATCTTTGTATCGGTTCTTGACGCCCTTTTCGATACCCGCGATCTGAATCTCCACAGGCTTGCTCCGATGATTTGTCTTCTGGTCTCGAGGGCTCTCGTATAGAACCTGGGTGCTGTAGGCCTTCTGCATGCGTCTCTGCTCAGCCTCTTCGATACCGAGAAACCTCTTACTCGCCAGCTTGCCTTCTTCCTCCTCATCGACCACGTCGCGAAGCCAGTTCGGGAGTCCTCTCAGATTCGATCCGTCCAGCTGCGCGGGCCGCTTGATCGCCATCTGCCCAACGCCATCCACCAGGTCCATGTTCTGTCGGATGTTGCCAAAGAAGGGGTTGGCCGGCTTGTTGCTGTTGTCAGGCATCGGACAACCGCCTGCCACCTGCATGCCCTCGACGCCGTTCGACTTGTGTCCTGGCAGGGAGAGTTTGAGGCCAGCAGGCGCCTGCTTGCCCTGGCCGCCAGAGGATCTCTCAATGAGCTCTGGCTGAGCAGTCGAAAGGGAGTTGAAGCCGCCCTTGAGTATACAGCACTTTCCCTTGAAGCCATCGTCGCGGAACTTCTTCAGGGTGTTAACTCCAGACTGAGCATCCTTGAGCTGGATGCTGCTTGCATCGTAAACGACAATGTGCGACAGCTTTTGCCATTCGCTAAACTTCTTCTTCTCTGCGGGCACGGTGAAACTATCCGCTAAGCGACTGATGTTGAACGCTGGTCGCTTCAGAAGCGTCGTTGGGATGCAGAGGTTCAAGGCCCCTTTCAGCCGCGCCTGGGCGAACTGTGGTGACACGCGGAGATCCAGAAGCAGGACAGCCCCCGGACTTGTGCTATCAAGCAAGCTCTTCAGTTCGGTGGGGGCGAGGAGATCGGGAGTGTCAGCATCAGAGCGGGATGGCAACGTCTCTGCACGAGGCTTTCGGCTTGGATTTGCTTCGTGCGGTGACGTTACACGAGCATGAGGCAGTGAGTTCTGGCCATGTCGTTCATGCATGGATGACAGAGGGTTCCGCTGAATATCTGGTCGCTCGGGTAGGCCTTGCTGTGGCGACTCGTAGCGAGGAAGCCCAAAATAAGACGGAGAGTTGATCGCTATTTTGGGAGCGGCCGCCACCTGATCCACCTGCATCTTGTCTCCATCATCCTCATCACCATCATCATCATCATCGTCGTCGTCGTCGTCATCATCATCGTCGTCATCCTCATTACTGACTTCCATTTTGCCGATGAATTGTTCAACGCGACCCCCGGCGGACAGCGGATGGTGTTGATAATCGCCATTCGCCATGCCGCCCTCGCGCGCGGCCTCCTGCAGCTTGTGGAGGCTCTTCAACGTGGGGACTCGGCCATCAGTGCTGAAGCGGGAGAGCCCGGACTGGGCCAATCTGAACTGGTTGTGCTGCTCGCTCTGCCTACGGAAAGTCTCGTATCGCGGATCGTCCTCCAGCGGAAAGGAAGCATCATCTTCGCCATAATTATTGCCCCAGTTTTGTTTCGCGTGTTTCCCTGCATCCGAATCGGGCGGGTTCGCGTCCTCGTCGACCTGCAGACCAAAGTAGTTGGGTGAGGGCGTCTTGGGTGCGGCAGATTGCGGCGTGCGAGTCCTAGGGTGTGGGCTGAGCAGGGGACTCTTGGCTTTGGCGACTCCATTCGTTGCGTTAGCTGCAGCATTAGCTTTTGTGAGGGTGCGTAACGAAGCTGTGCTGACCGCACTCGTGTGTGCCCTCTTTGGCGGCTGCGGTCTCGTGCTGCTCGGCCTGCTTCCGCCAGACGACGCGGAGGGCGTGTTGCTCTTGCGGCCGCGCGAAGAGCCCGATGTCGCCGAAGCTGCAGCTGCCGCAGTAGCGGCTGATGCTTCACCCGCAGCCATGTCTTGTGTCAAAGCTTTTCGTTTCTCGTCTTTTCAACTCCTCCTTTTCGAAAATTTCAGGTGGTAGTCTGTATTCCTCCTGATCGACCCAGCTGCCAGATACCAGATCGCAGGCTCATTTCCTTCCCGATCCCAATGGTGTTGATGGCGAACGGTTGTTGAACAGACGAAGAGAACCAAAAGTTGGTGAGCTTTTCACAACATCGCTGACGACAGTTCGTGCTAGACTAGAAGGTCGTCAATATCCGAAAGCGAAGAAGCTGTCGGCGAAACTACAATCGGCACGCGACCGAGGCGCTCGCCGATGCAGACATGACAAAAACGTAAACAGGGTATTCGAGTTTGGCGAATGTAATATACCGAGAAAAATGGAGAAGCGGGAAAATTCAGGTAGTAAAGAAAGCTGTCGAGGTGGCCTGGACTGCTGAAGAGATCGCGTGCTGCTGCTGCTGCTGCTGCTGCTGCTGCTGCTTGCTACTACTGCCAAAGAACGAGTGTCTGAAGCTACCCGAATGGCAAATGGTCCAGCGGCGGGGCGGATTTTCCTGAGCAACTCTGCTGACGGCTCACCTCCTTCCTTCACAACACGATCTGACAAACCGAGAATGTGGGCGGAGAGAAGGGAGGGGCGGGCTTGTGGGCGTGGCCTGGGGAGCTTAGCGTCCGCGATGGGCTTCGAGACTGAACGCCTTTCAGGGATGAAGGTCTGGCCAAACGGCCGGGAGACGGTATGGCGCCTGATGATGACGTGCGTGGTAGCGCGTCTCAGAGCTGAGAAACCTAAGCGCCTCTCGCCTGTGAAACGGGCGGCGCTGGGCCGGTGGCAGGCTGCGAAAGAGTGAAGAATTGACAAGCTCGAGCAAGTCAGAAGGGGCAGAAGTGAAGCAAAGAAAAAAACGGGTCACGATGGTGGGTGGCGTGCAAGCAAGAGATGTATAGGAATTCAGAAAACGCAGAAAGCGGAAGGCGCAACTCAGGGTAGCATCTAACAAGGGAGGCGCGGATTAGTAGAAGGGGGGGCAAAGCTCAGGGCGAGGAAGGTGCGAGAGTTGCAAGTTCCCGTTAGCCCCAAAGAAGAAGTGGGAAGGATGTGATGCCAGTGCCAGCAGTGCTTTCTACACAATAGATTTGAGAGAGAGAGAGAAAGAGAGAAAAAAAGAGCGGATCTCAAAAGAGCAAGAAAAGCATGCGCCAAACGTCAAAAATAAGGAGGGGTTTGATAGACTTTGGATCTGCTGCTTCTAAGTAAGGTACATTGTTCCTTTCTGTTCCTCTTTTCCATGTCTTTGATGTTCTGCTGACGACGGACTATTCATGTAGCATCTACCTCTCTGCGACAACATCTGCTTACAAACAGCACCTTTGACCGCAGCAGCGTCCGAGATGTTGCCCACACTGGGCCGAATGGGAGCTACTAGTACTCTGCTTTGCTGGGATTAGCACTTCTAATAGCGGCTCGTAGGCAAGAAACAGAAACAAGAGCGAAGCTGCTTAGAACAGCTCTATGGACCGTCTGCTCTTGGCCTACCTCACAAACTCCAATCGCTCATCAGTTCGGCCAAGCTTCCGAGGTTACAGAGTCACACGCATGCTGTCCACCGCCAGACAAGCACACACATACGGCATTGTGTGACTTCAGAAAGATCAGCCGCAACGCAAGAGTTGTGAGGCGAACAAAGACCCTGGCGCCGATCAGTCATCTTGCGGGCATCCGTCCAACGGCAAAGCAGAATTGAGTCGCAACAGAAAAACCCTGATTGACCGTGTCGACCGCTGGATAGAGAAGAGAGGGAAGATTGGAGCTTTGAAATATATATATAAATACGATCTTGACAAAATGGAATGATGGGTGAGTTGCTGCGAGGCTGTAGTATCAGTGAGCTCGGAGTTGAGATGGAGATTTCCCATCAAGGTGTCAGTCCTCTTCTGCACAAAATCGCGAAAGAACCAGGGTCATACACCACGGCTGCGCACGTGTCAAACTTGCGTTACACCAAGACGTCACTCCGGAAAACCGATATTACGAAGACAGCCATGTCTCAACGGAAACTGCAGGTCGAGTCGGCTTTACGTATTCCAGCTAAGACAGGACGGGAGTGAGTGATCAGATACAATGAATAGATTCGATGATCATTTGTGGTTTTGTAGAAGTGCATTTCAGGCGGCGAGGAAACTAGGCCAGGGTGGGGGGCGATTTGCTGGGTCCCGCGGTCTGAAGCATAGAAATTTCCGTGCCAAAAGAAAACCCTGACTGTACCTGCAAGGCGCCACCATCTCGATGCCGCTGCTCTTGTAACGCTTGTCTCGGTCTCAATCTCAGCTAGTATATGAACTCATGACTTGGACAGTACCTACGATTGATATAGCCTGGAACACTGCTTCTTTTTCAATCTTGATCCTGTTCGGTGGCGGCTGTTCAGCTGTTCTCCGAGATCTAGATTCGCTGTCAGGATGACGGGTGACCACACTTTCACTGGGATCTGGAACCCCAGTCCTGTCGAACCAAGGACTCGGCCTCGGCAGCAAATTTGTCATTGATTCAGTCGCAAAACCAGGTTCAGATGTCTTCAGGCGACCAAGACTGAAGTGCTCTTGCTTGAGAAAAGTAGGCGTCTCCGAGCGACCGGCAAAAAATAGAGGGCCCCGGTACGGTAGCCCTGGAACCAGATCAGATTGAGTATATTTGCCGGTATAGGAAATTGTATGTCAGTCAAGGCGAATGAATTGATGATTTGGATGATACCTACATAATCACGCAGATGTAGTTCGAATTTGGTATGTCTAAGACTACAGAACCGAAGACCCAACTATCTGCCCACCTGTGTTGGTACTCAAGGTCATTGCAATCTCTTTATGCGAAAGATGCTTTCACTTTTGTCATCTGCTTGCCAAAACAGTCGATTGAAATGCGGTCTGAACTGTCGCACTTTCATATTCAAAGTAGCCCAGTAATTAACGGAGGGTCCTCACCTGAGTGTGGTTCAAATGACCCACTTCAGTTTTAACAATTGCGGAGATTATCGAAAATGAATAAAAGAGGGTTTCGTGGTGGAGCAGTGAGTGCTTGGCTGTATGAAGTTTTGCCACCCGGGTACATGTCCGCAAAGGTTGACATGACATTGGGAAGCTGGGCACGAAAAGAGGGAAGGTATGGTAGTGAGTTGTCAAATCAAAAATCCAGAACTCTTGCTGTTCCATGTCCTGGTTACCTGAAATTCGGATTGCGATTGATCCGTTTGTGATGTTTTGACGGTGAATTATTCCTACTACTTTCATCCTCTAAGAGAAATTCACTAAATGTTTCCTGCTCCAAGTCAGCACGCCGAATGAAGTCGTCACTATGCTTCCCAACAGCGGCGCGGAGAATGTGAGTCAAGTATGGTCTTGGTCACTTGCTCTTGCTGTTGTGCCAATATGACATCAAAGGAGTCGCATCATTTGGGAGCAAGTGCTGTTCAGCACATTCTGTCGAGTAAGAATGAAGAAGTCCTCATTCCTTGACCTCGCAATCACAACTCGTCGAGTTGCATCGAGGATGATTCGGTTGCCTGAATTGACAGACATCGGCATTGCTACGGCATTAATCTGACATCGGTGCGGCTCAAAATCGGGAAATCTCGGGTGCGGGATAATACAAGCTGTCACGGATTGCAGGCAACGACTCTTACTGAGGCACAATGTTTCGACAACAGCAACCATCTCACAGCAGGCGAGAATACGTTACACGAGAATGCTGTTTGCGTTGGTCTCGTACATGAGTCACTGATATCTGGCCATGTCTCGACATTCAATAAATAAATAGCTCTTTGGTGTCTTTGCGTCTGAAGTGATTTTTCTATCAGTGCTCTGTTTTCTTTTCCATCCAAATGTTCTCCTATTTCTGGTCAATCATCACTGCTCCTTACCACTGGGCTGCTGGCAGCTCGAGGGCCAAGGACGATGCCATAAAAGCCCAGATTCGGGATACTCGCAAGTGTCGATTTCGCCTCGATGACGACTCTTCAGCAACAATCGTGCTGCCAGACGGGCGTACACTTGGCTATGCCCAATACGGCTCGCCGTCTGGTCGACCCATCCTCCACCTGCACGGTCTTCCTGGCTCGAGACTTGAGGCAGGCTTTTGGGACGATATTGCGAAGAGGTTGAATGCGCGCCTGATAGCGGTAGACCGTCCTGGCTACGGCTTGTCCACGCCTCAGCCAGGTCGACGACCATTGGACCATGCCGAAGACGTCCGGAATCTTGCCAAGCATCTTGGTCTGAAGGAATACGGAGTCATGGTAGGGAAAGAGCCCTTCTGAAAGACAGAAATTCAGAGCCTTGCTAACTCTGTTTCCGCTAGGGCGTATCTGGAGGTGGGCCATACGCACTTGCTTGTGCGGCTGCGTTGCCAGCAAACGAACTCAAAGGCCTGGCAGTCGTCGTTGGCCTTGGACCACCGGATATTGGCAACGCGGGGATGAACATCTTCCACTACATTGGCTACACTTGGGTATATCGTAACTTCCAGTGGCTCGCACGCTGGTGGTTGGCTCGTGAGCCAGGTGGTCGTTTGGATCTAGACGATGAGGCGCGGCTCGAATTGACTTTGCGAGGGATTGCAAATTCAAAACTGCATCCAAGAGATGCTGAGCTCATGAGCGACAAGGAGCTGGTCACCGATATCTACCGACTGTCCCTACGCTCGCAGCGGGAGGCGTACGGCCAAGGTGTCGACGTGATCGCTCAGGACGGCTGCATCATATCCAGTGACTGGGGCTTCCGAATCCAAGACATCCGTCGTGACCTGCCTGTGGGACTCTGGTATGGCAAATTTGATAACTTTGTGCCAGCAAATCACGGCGTTCAGATCGCAGCTCGGCTAGGAGAAAAGGCGAGGCTTCATTTAGAAGACGAGACACACGGCAGCATGAGCTTCGTCCGCATGGAAGAGGTCTTAGTTGAGCTTCTCGAATCGCTATAAGCGGAGAGGTGCACTGCAAAACAGAACATACTCAATAGATACCCCACTCTGCGCTGGTTTGAATTGGATTGATTGAGCAGGCAGCACATTACCCTTGATTGATCGCCCACCCATGTTGGTGGGGGCTGACCACCTAATCAACCGGAGCGTGAGCTTCTGAACACCATAGATTATCCGCTAACCCGCCGGAACTAGCTCCCCACTGCGACTGGCTTCACCAGCTCAGTGACGGTGTTATTGAAATGTCCAGTGATCTTATGCCGAAGCGGGTGGCTGGCGATATCGCAATGAATGTGAATACAGAGTGTGTTCTTCACAATCTCATGCGTTGTAGTGCATAAAAACAGAGCAGGAGGCCGAACAACGCGTAACAGCCAGCTTCTGGCTCAGCAGTCTCCAAAAGCCAACTCACAGAGGACAAAAGTTGGTCATGTGATTGGCTCTTTGCCCTACACAAAAAGAAAAGAAAAGCAAAAATTGTAGCGGGCCGCGCTAGATCGAAAGAGGAATACAGCACTGAGAGGGATGACGGCATTGTCGGAGTTGCTCCTCCACTCACGCCCCCGCAAAACTCACGATCTCCCAAGAGTTTCACTGCTTTGCTGCCCAGATAGCTATAGCTTCAGGCCCTGCAGGCCCGATTGTTGAGACCTGACCCGGCCCCTCCCTACTCGCATTCTCTTGACCGTATTTTCTTTCTTTGACACATTTGACTGAGCCTTTCTGTCATGCTGAATGATAACGCCGAGACTGTGGGAAAGAGGGGCCATGATGGTGTAGCAAGTAGATTGTAGTCCAACCGCCCGCCTCTCTCTTCACTCCGTCCCACATTTCTCTTCTCACGCTGTGACGCATCATCGCTCAGCCTGTTCGCTACTGATTTTGCTGGGCATCGTTACCGTATCAGCATCTTGCATCCGCTAGGAGCCAATCACATCGGGTTTTGCCGACTCGTCTCGTCACAAGAGCCTGTCAGAGAAGAGAGAAGATAGAGAAGACGCATAGAGGATACAGGAGTCACACCGGCAGGGCGCTCACCATTTTCCCTGTCTTCTCTAGACTATCCGCTGAGCCCCTGTTATACGTGGGCCCTATCGCACTTGAGAGAGAGAAAGAAGAAGAAGAAAAAGGTCAGAGACCACTGGCAGGCGTTGCGGAAGCAACGTGCAGCGTCACACGGCGTACAACCAGACGCACGCACACACACACGCACGCACACACACACGCACGATTTTCCCTTGAGCAGGATTTCGTAATCGTACAGCCTGTTGTAATCCATATCTGCCGGCAAAGGAAAAAAAAAGACACAGAGACAAGGTGCCGCCGGCTCGGTTAGTAGCTTGAATTACCCGTCATGTCTGACCTTCCAATTCTTCCCAACTTCCAATCGGTGCACCGACAGTCGTCCTCGAACAGAAGATCCTCACTCAGTGACAGAAGGTCGTCAATCAGCGATAGAAGGTCCTCACTCTCAGGAAGGAACGGTTCCATCAACATGTCTCACAGTACTCTGCCCCATCACCCGCGCGACAGCAGCGCAGTCTCGCCGACTGGCCGCCAGAGCTCTCAGCGGCAGGACTCACGCCGTCAGAACAGCTTCGACCCCAGGAACAGTGTCAACGTCAGTCAGGAGCACTACATTGGTATCGACGTGGGCACCGGCAGTGCGCGTGCCTGTATCATCAACGAGAAGGGTGACATTGTCGCCCTCGCCTCAGAGAACACTGGGCTGTGGCAGCCGCAGCATGGCTACTACGTAAGAAAAGTGTTGAGCGACTGTTGAGCTTCAAAGAAGCTTCACGACAGCACGCTTACAGCAGCTGAGAGGCTATCGACTGACTTTTTCACCAGGAACAATCGACGAACGACATCTGGCACTGCATCTGCACCTCGGTGCAGCGTGCCCTGACCCAGCACAACATCGACCCCGAGACGATCAGAGGCATCGGCTTCGACGCCACCTGCTCTCTGGCCGTCTTCACCCACGACACGGACGAGCCAGTGTCAGTGACGGGCCCGAACTTTGACGACAAGGAGAACGACCACAACATCATCCTCTGGCTCGACCACCGTCCCGTGGAGGAGACGGAGAAGATCAATGCGACCAAGCACAACCTGCTCCGCTACGTGGGAGGCTCCATGTCCATCGAGATGGAGATTCCCAAGGTTTTGTGGCTCAAGAACAACATGCCCAAGGAGAAGTTCGACCGGTGCAAGTTCTACGACCTGACGGACGCCTTGACCCACATGGCCACTGGCCAGGAGACTCGCAGCTTCTGCTCCGTGGTCTGCAAGCAAGGCTACGTGCCGGTCGGCGTCGACGGCAGCGTCAAGGGCTGGCAGGACGATTTCCTGCGGGAGATTGGCCTCGAAGACCTCGTCGAGGAGGATTACAAGAGGCTAGGAGGAGTCGACAAGGTTGTACGTGATGGTAGTGGATACAAATGGGAGAGGATGAGGACGCAAGCTGACACAGATTACAGAACGGTCACTACCTGAGCGCGGGCGAGTGCTGCGGATACCTCAACGAGAAGGCTGCCTACCAGCTTGGTCTGCCTGCCGGCATCCCCGTCGGTAGCGGTGTCATCGATGCCTACGCAGGATGGATCGGAACGGTCGGCGCAAAGGTGCAGCTTGGTGCCAGCCAGCTCGACGGCGGCTTCCCAAAGAACGATGTCTCGCAGGCTTTTACCCGCCTCGCAGCCGTGGCCGGAACATCGACCTGCCACATTGCCATGTCGCCAAAGCCGGTGTTTGTCAACGGCGTCTGGGGCCCGTACAGGGATGTGATCATGCCAGACTACTGGCTGGCCGAGGGTGGGCAGTCGGCAACGGGAGAGCTCCTCAAGCATGTCATCGAGACGCACCCGGCCTTCCAGCAGGCCCTGTCACTCGCCGAGTCGTTCAATGCCAACATCTATGAGTACCTGAACGAGCACCTGCGGGACATGCAGACCACACAGAACGCGCCCTCGGTCTCGTACCTGGGCAAGCACTTCTTCCTGTACGGCGACTTCTTCGGCAACAGGTCTCCGGTCGCCGACTCGCGCATGTCCGGTGCGGTAGTCGGCCTGTCGAGCGACAAGTCGATTGACGGGCTGGCGCTGTACTACTACGGCACCATGGAGTTCATCGCCCTGCAGACGCGGCAGATCATCGAGACGATGAACAAGGCCGGCCACAGCATCAGCAGCATCTTCATGTCCGGCAGCCAGTGCCAGAACGGCATCCTGATGCACCTGATCGCCAGCGCGTGCGGCATGCCGGTGCTGATCCCCCGGTACGTGCACGCGGCGGTGGCGCACGGTGCGGCCATGCTGGGAGCCAAGGCCGCCAGCAGCGACGAGCACGGCAAGACGGAGGACCTGTGGAGCATCATGGACCGGATGAGCAAGCCCGGCCGGGCCGTCTACCCGACCAAGGACAAGAAGGAGACGGAGCTCCTGCACGCCAAGTACAAGGTCTTCCTGGAGCAGTGCGAGAGCCAGCAGCGCTTCAGGAGCGACGTCGACGAGGCCGTCAAGGGCTGGACCGTCTGATTGTGTAAGACGTGACGAGCGGCAGGTCGTACGAGTACGTCGGAACAAGTATGTCGATTAGGAGATATACTCTCGGGCATCTACGTGATTTTTACAGGCACCATAAAACATAAAAGCCCAATGAGCGGATAGGGGCCAGACTTGGTCAAACGAAGATGGCCTGAAGGATAAGGCAGGAAGAGAAATAGATTGCAAACAGCCACGTGCGTGGGAGTCTGCCCACGAGGCGGCCACCATCCACACCACCAAAATCCTACAGCATCTTTCTAGATTTTACATAGAAGCTAGAATGTGAACATCATGATGTCAAGTATGCTCGGTGGATGGCCTCCCTCTCGTAAAGCGCCTTTCAACCATTTCTACCGTCCTCTTTGTGGTAGAGAATTGTGAGGCCTGGAGTCTAGATCATCCAATCTTCTTTCTTTATGACGTATACCCTGAATTCTCGTCACTTTTCGTGGAATATTCTCATTGAATCAAGAATTCGAGATATCGAGAAACCTGCAGGCTCGACGCCAGTTCCGCAAGCAAGGCAGTAAACCAAAACAGTGAATGATCATAGGAGTAACTAAAGAATCACTACTACTGGTAACTTGCCAAAGTAGTTACCTACCAAGGTGAGGCAGCTACCTAGGTACCAAGCTAGGTAGATCATGCACTGCGGGATACCTCATATGGGGGATATTCCACCTGCAGTGCAAGTACCTGCAAGTAACTTCCCCATACAGTAGTCCCAGCAGTCAACGTGGGGTTTCCAGGGAAAAGAAAAAAAGCGGGTGGATCGCGTTAGTAGTCGACGCTCCTTATCGCGACTGTATCTCCCCTCCCCCGCCTATCACCTAAACTCGGATTAGCTACCTGGGTATTCAGAGGATAATTCTAAAAGCTCGCTGTTTGATACCTAATTGTATTCAGAATCAGGCAAATACACGAGTCCCCCCTTTTTTTTTTTTTTTTACGGAAAGTATAGATGATCATAAGAGCAGGCGCGACTGCTACGGCGTTCTGAGATCAAGCAATCGCTGCTGTTCGGGTAGTTGCGGGCGACTCGAGGCTACTGGTACTGGTGCTAGTGGTGGAGAGATATCCAGCTTGGATCTAGAACACGCGTTTCTGTGCCTTTACTGTCTGTCTGTCTGTCACGTTCGCAATCTTACTCTACAACTATTGCGCCTTGCAGTACACCTAGACCCTGAAAGTTCCTAGCTTTGCGTCTGCGCAAAGACCTGTTCAATATTGTTTGTACTATCATCTACCTAAATTGGCTGGATGTGGCTGTCTATCCGCACTATCCCAGATACCAAATACCGAACCGTCATCTTCAACACGCCTCTTCTACTGCACTCCACCAACATACAGCAACAATGGCGACCAGCCCAAAACTGAGCAAGACAATCTACCTCGGCACCTTCATCCACAGCGTCGGCCTGGACGAGCTCGAGCAGATCGAAAGCGCGGCAGTCGGGGTGGACGAGCGCGGCGTCATCAGCTTCATCGAGAGACAGCCTGAGTGGAACGGACCCGTGCTGAAGGGTCATCCAGAGTTCGAGGGCGCGACGGTGGTGAACGAGGGAAGGAAGGGGAGGTGGTTCTTTCCGGGTTTTGTAGGTGAGTCAGAGGTCTGCGTCGTGCCTTCCTTCCTTCCTCCCTTCCTTCCTTTTCGATCAAGTTTTGCCTGATGCAAGGTGCTGATTTGCCACCGCCTTCGCAAGACACCCACATCCATGCGTCGCAGTTTCAGAATGCTGGCGTTTTTGGAAAGACCACACTGCTCGACTGGTTGAAGAAGTACACCTTCCCAACAGAAAGCTCCTTCTCGGACCTTGCTGTTGCAGAAAGGGTCTACACCAAGTGCGTCAAGTCGACGCTGGCGCATGGGACAACGACGGCGACTTATTTCACCACCATCCACGTCGAGGCTACCAACCTCATGGCAGACATTTGCCAGAAGCTGGGCCAGCGAGCTTTTGTTGGCAGGGTGTGCATGGACTCGGACGGTAATGAACCTTTCTACCGGGACCAGAGTGCGGCCGACTTGCTCGCCAAGACGGTGGCGACGATCGAGCACATGAAGAAGATTGACCCACACCATGACCTGATCTGCCCCATCCTGACCCCTCGCTCCGCGCTGCAGTGCACCGATGCCGGCCTGCAAGAGCTCGGCGCACTGCACGCGGCGACGAAGCTCCCGATCCAGACGCATGTATCTGAGAATCGGAGAGAGATACAGGCGGTCATGGAACAGTTCCCGCAGTACGCAGGCTATCTCAACGTTTATGACAAGACGGGTCTCCTCGGCGACAAGACGATACTGGCTCATTCTATACACCTGAGTCCGGACGAAATGTCGCGCATCAAGGCTTGCAATGCCAAGGTGAGCCACTGTCCTGTCAGCAACACCTGCATAGCATCTGGCCTGGCACCTATCCGAGAGCTCCTGGACAAGGGCATTGACGTCAGCCTGGGTACGGACATCAGCGGTGGCTACTCTCCCTCAATCTTGGCTGCGGCAAGAGAAGCCAGTGGCATCAGCCGGCTGAGAGCCAGTCTGGCGGAGGGCGATGGTGCAACGCAGGATGAATCAGACCGGTTAAAGCTGAGCGTGGCAGAGTGCCTGTTCCTTGGCACAAGAGGAGGCGCCCATGCTTTGAACCTGGCCGACAAGGTTGGTGGCTTCGAGGTCGGCAAAGCTTGGGATGTTCAGCTTGTCGATGTCGGAGATTGGAGCGAGGCCAGTGACGATGTCGGCAGAGGCAATGTCGCGGCCTGGGGTCGGGAGACTTGGGAGGAGGTGGTGGCCAAGTGGATGTTCTGTGGGGATGACCGGAATACTCTGTCGGTATGGGTACGAGGACGGCTCGTGCACAGTGTCGCCGCATGATAGTAGAACCACGAACAGTTCCAAACGCTTTTGCCGCACCTCACTTGGCCTTTGCCGTATTGACTCGTGGTGGCCCTTCCCAGCCCACGCCGACATCGCCAACCCATCGGGCAGGACGGCCGGCGACGATCCAACCGGACGGTATTGTCATGCCATCAGGGATGACGGTGCCCTCCAGTATCTTGACGCTGTCTCTGACGATGCTCATGTTCCCCAGGACAGCTCCCTTGCCGATCCAGACGCTGCTGCCAATGACCGCCGCCTGCACTATTGCATCCTGCCCGATGTACACGTTGTCTCCTATCTTTAGAGGATGGTGTGAGAAGACGCCTCGGTGGAGACGCGATGGAGGGTGAATGATGCAGCCCCGGTCAAAGTGGACGTGCCGACCTGAAGAAATGGCGATCTGTGATTGAGGCTTTGCCTGTGCTGCTGCCGCTCCGGCCGATGCCGACGAGGACGAGGATGATGAGGGCAAGGTGCGCACGAGATCTCCTCTGAGGGTGACATCGGGTGAAACAACAGACTTGCCAGCAAGGATGATGGTCTGCGGGTTGAGAATCAGAGCTCGACGCGAGATCTTGTTTCCAGTTTCCTAGAAAGCACCCATGCATCAGTCCTGCTCCAGAATGCCTGGCACAAAATTTGTTTTTTTTTGTTTTTTTTTTTTGTTTTATTTTTTCACTTCCGATTGTAGCAACTGACTCACCGTCTCAATATAGTCTCCCACCTTCTTTGGAGGCATTTTGATCTTCCTCTACAAAGTTATGCTGTGGAAGCTGGACAAGAGGCCCAAGGGTGAGCAGGCAAAATTGACGGATCTGGTCAATGAACGATGGGCCTGCGAGCAGCCTGTGCCTTGCATTTGCGGACTACGACTCCGGGTCATCGGACCCTGGCGCCCGAAGGATCAGCAGCAGCTACACGCAAGCCCTGTGTCTTGCCGCACATCAGGTACAAGACGGTACGAAATAGCGCGACCAACGGCAGGAGCCACCCTTCCAGTACATGTAGGTATGTGTCATGGCAGCCAGGTACCATTTCGGAGAGGAGCAGGCTGTGCCCCTTTCATCGCTCCCTACTCTAGCCCTATCACCTCAGCCTGGATTGCCTTGACGCCTTTTGGAGGGCGGGAGCGAGGCACATAGGCTAGAAGGCTAAACGCTGGCGCCGGCGCGGTTTCCGCTATCTGGCGCAGGGCATAGCGAAACTACTGGCCCTGTCGGTCACGGAGAGGCAGTTGACTAACAGGTGGGGTTAGCGTCCGCTCGAAAGTTGGGCCAGCCGGTTGTCTATTACAGTCACTCGAACAATTTTTTGAAGTCTTTCTTCTCTCCGTCTTCTCTCATGTTCTCACTACTCATTTTATAACGATATCCTGTTCTTTCTCAAACCGCTCACGGCAACTATTGCAGCTGTACGTTCAATCCGGATTTTTTCATGTCTTGTCATGGAGGTTTGCCGACTGGCCACAGGAGGAGTGTGTGAGCTGTTAGATTGCACCGGTCCCGTTGCGCCGCTTTCCTGATTTATACCAATTCGCTACTTTCCACCCGGAGATACATCGGCCTTCCTAGAGTCTTGCCCTGTCAATCATCACGCGGGCCCATTTGGGACACCTCATGTCAATATCCCATAGTGCGGATAGCTGCTGATTGAATGGTCGAATAAGATTTACCTGCCGACAAGCAACACCCACCACCCAACCACACCCTGTTCGTCGCTCCCCTTTCATCGCGGATTTCCACTCTACCGCCACCACGAATTGGATCCGCCACGACCCGATTGGGCACGCTCCGAAGTCTCCGAATTTCGCTCACGCAACGGCCGTGACATCAGAACCGGATAGAAGAGCCATTCTGTGGGCGTTTTCGCCCACATCAATCCGAAGATGCCTGTCGACAGGAAGTCAGGTGCCAAGATATGCTGCGAGTCGTGCATCCTCGGTCATCGGGTGGCGCAGTGCACCCACCAGGGTCGGTGGATGTACGCGGTGCAGCCACCGGGCAGGCCACCCAAGTGCAAGATTTGTGGGGCGACGGATTGCAGCTGCAAGGGGCCCCGGCAGCGATATTGGGTCATCGACGTTAGACACAACCCGGATGTGGACAAGGAGGGCATCATCGGCTGCGACGTGATCGCCAAGGAGGACGACGTGCCACCAAAGGCAGAAGGCAACACCGCCGGACAGAGCTCTTGCTGTCATAAGCCTGCAGCGGCGACATCGTCGACGGCACCACAATCAGCTCCTCAGGCTCCGCTCACGCCGGCAGCATCTTCGACATCTTCTTCATCCCAGCAGAGCACGCCGCCAGAGCATCAACCAATGACGGCACCAGTGCCCAGCTTCGACATCAGCCATGCTGCTGCTGCTGCTGCTGCTGGCTGGATGCCCCAGCATCACTCGTTGCAGCAACATCACTTCGACTTTGCCCATCATCTACACCCAGACGCTTCTTATCGTGCCTTCTTACCCAGCGGGCAGCAGAACCACATGTCCTTCATGGTGGCAGCAGAACCACCACCGCCATCCTACCACAATCACTTCGCCGCCCCTCCATCTGGCATTCTCCAGGGCTACGTCTGCAGCCCGAATCCTGCCACCCAGCCATGCCTCCCTGTGCTGAGCTTGGACTCGTGCAGCGGCGGACCTCACACGCCTCACTTCCCAGCCACGGCGCAGCAGAACATCGAGCCCAACGACAACTGCTGCTCTCCAAAGAAATGTGCCTGTCCTGCAAACCAGTGCAACTGCTACGACTGCGCAGACCACGTATTCACGCCTCAACGCTTCAACACCATTCTTGAGACCACCCGGCACGCGCTGACGCAGCTGAACGAGTTTGGCGGCGAGGGACTGGGCTTTGAGATGCCAGCCGACCAGGACATGTTCGAAGGCACTGGTGCCGATGCAGCAGACTATTATCCTCCAGGATACATGAGTCACATGAACCATTACTAGGAACGGTTCGACTTCGGGTGGGAGGCATATCTGGTTGCCGCGGCTATTGACTGCATCATTAGTCACCTGCAGGCACAATCTCCTTATCTTTGACCAATCAAAACAAAGGAGCGATAGATGCGGAGTATCTCGCTCCAGCTCACTCTACACTGCGCGAAAGGAGTTTCGGCGAGTTGATAGCGATAAACGCGGTTGTGTCTAGATAGCCCTTTTGTTTTGTTTTTTTTATTCATGTCACCACCAATCCGAAATATTATAAGATCAGATGAGAACCACGTCTCTTGTAGACTTTATCACAACTCTTTATCTCGAGCTTTTGAAAAAGTTTTCGGTTTGTGGTGTCATAGTAGATTTTCACTCAACCTGTTCTGATACTCCTCAACTCAGTGCACGCATGTTCACACGAGCATGCATGCTCGCACCAACCAAAGCATTCCAGCCAAGCACATCTTTCGAGCACATCGATGCCGCTGCTACCTGGCACAAAGTCATAATTCGTCAATGAGCATGCTACAGCAACTGTGGTCACTGCACGGTTTCACTGTACATGAGCAGAACGTCTTCATGATTCTGAAATCGCCTGTATGAACGCCGCGTTGTATCCAAATGCATGTCTATCGCACCTGCCGTACGGGTTGTTCGATTTTTCAGATGCCCCAGAGCAGCGTGTGACTCAACGATTCTCTTTGCATCTCAAACTCACCGCTAGTTTGGACTCATCCATCTTCTCGTCTTTTACAACAATACGAGAAACTGTGGTGGGGCAGGAAAAGCTGCAAATCTCTCTGTCACATGTGGCGAAAACATGCGAGCCGTCTGCTCGCATTTGCAGCCATTCAAGCAGTCTCTCAAATGATGAGATCTTCTTGTCATTTGCGTTAGCCATCTCTTTACTCATGTGTTATTGTTGTGATGATAGGCTAAGCTCTGCAAGACCTCCGAATAACGGGATCTCATATCGAAACAGCAACCCGGACCTTTGGATGACTTTCACATGTATTGCTTCATGTGATGGATCATCACGCAGCCAAGACTGAGATGGTCATCGTCTTGAAAGATTCCGGAAGGGAAGAAGCAGAAGAGCCCGACTGTGGAGCACTATCTCTGCCAAGAGTCGTCGCGTCCATACTAAACAGGGCAACGGAAGCCTCGTCTACCGTCAAAAGACGCCAAGAAGAGATGGAACGGTCGTCCGTCAGTACAGGTCCACAGAGCTCTGAGCTGCTCCGCGCTTGGCAGCAGGCATGTGGGCTTGAGCGGCCGAATGATGATGAGGAGAGGAGACGAATGCTTCGAAAAGAAGTGTGCCTCTGAATCTGTGGTGAAGAGGCACAGATATGAGGCTTTTCGACTTTGGTATCGCGCGGTCACGACATGCTTCCAAATGACAATGTATACTCACCAAAAAGGCTCCAGCTTCGCCGTCGACGTTGATGGCGGCAAACAATCAATCCAATGCCGTCTTGAGTCCCGATCACGCCTTGATCTGGCCAACTGCCACATATTCCAATGCTGGCGATTCAAACCTTGCCGCATAGCTTGACCTCCAAGTCGTGGTGGAAGATGATGCCACCCAGTCCCGGTGAGTGATTTATCCAAGACATGCAAGCGTTAGCTGCTGTCTTGGCCCGATGTCTCCGCATGAGCAAGCTTTATCGTCACGCCACCTTTTTCCTTCTGCTTCTAACCATAATCGTGAGTATCCCTCCCACAGCCAATGGTGCTGCATCGGCTGAACTCCCCCGTCCATGCCAGGTATTGCTCTGAGATCAAACATGCACCCCTGATCAACGCTGACGTACACCAAGGCCGCACGCGTCTCTCTTTTGATGCAGAGATACCTGAAAGGGCCGTGGGATATTGCGTGGCTACATGTTGCTCTGATGACGAGCAAGGCTCGCTTTTGATTCTCCGACGGAGCACAACATTTGGATATCAGATCATACGCGGCACATCTCTGTGGAAGGAGCCAAGTCAGCCAGTTGTACAGTTCAAGTGGCAAGGGCTGAAAAGCAGGGCCAGTCCAGCAACAGAGTCAAAGTTGAAGAGTACAGACTTTAAACTTGGCCCTTTGCCATGTGGAGCTCTGGCAGAGCTTGGGCTGCGTGCTGTAGCAGCTATGCTACACTGAGCTCTTCGGACTCGGACTAGCGTTGCGTTGCCTGATCCACGTACATCTGACTCCACCTTCAATAAAAGCCAGCCCCGCCTTTCGTTGCAGTCACACAATGCGTCGCAGTCCCGGTTTTAGCCTCATGCAATGCAAGGGCATACTTCCGAAAGACTTGGCCATCTCCAGTGATCCGTGGGGGGGGAGTGAAATGTTAAATCACTAGGTCATCGAGTGACAACGGCGTCTGAACAATTGACTCTCGTTTAGAGCAACTCAATCCAATCCTCCATATGCTCGTCGTGAAGATCGGCTGCGATACGCTTGCAGCTGTCCATTGCTTTCTCAGCGGACTGTCAAGATACATGGATCTCCAAGTCTCAGTTATGAGCTTCCATGGCTGGATAGTGGAGCTTGATTTTCAACTCTGTGGGGATACAAAGCCGGATGCCGCCTCAGCCACAGGCCAGGCAGCCAATCGATCTGCACGTATATTCTTTCTTCAGACGCAGGGGATGGCGCGTGAGTGCCGCTATAGGTACCCCAGCCCTTGGATGATCTGCTTCGGGTGTCGGTACCAACTGCAAAATACGGCGAGCTGTATGTGGGGGAGGAGTTTGATCAAAATTTGCTCGACTTCACGATCGTTCAGTTCACGCGCGGCATGCATACGTCGTGCATGGATCCTGCGGTTTACTACCCAGCGCACAGACGTCTCCCACGGAAAGATGAGACTTCTCCGGATGGGGGAATAATGATTGATTCTGAACGGCCGAATGCGCCATGGAGTCCAGACAATAATGCTGAAGACATCCATGTTGAATTGCGCAATTAAGCTGGAGAGCCAGCCGGACAACCAGATTTATAGCCTCAACGCCAGTCTCAGCTATCCTGGCGCCGGGTACTGCGGGGTGTGGCTTGCAGAAGACAAGCCTCGGTTTTTCCAGCCAGTTGCGACATACGAGCGGCCTCCACACAGTTTGAATTCATCCTTGCTGCAATAGTGTCACCGTCCGCTCGCTAGACCCCGTTTTCATTCGAGATCAGCATCGTGGAGCACTTTAGCAGCAGCAGCAGCAGCGGTAGCAGCAGTAACACAGCAGCAAGAATGGATCGCGATCACTCCAATGCGCGGCGAGAGAAGCGATCGAAGTGCAGAAGCTTTGCAGAGGACGTGGCAGGCTGTTGAGATTGGTTGAATATAAAAGAGCGACTTGATCTCGTTGTTTGTGTCGTGGATATTCAACTGTAGGCTCACGAAATAGAAGCCAAAAGAGAAGCCATCGATCCAAATCTTCAACAACTCAACGTTATCTTATCATAATCAACCATGCTTTACATGACTCTTGGATACGCACTTTTGGCCCTGATTATAGTGGTGCTCCAAAAATTTTATTCCAACTATTCTAAACAGGGCAAGGATGTACTTCCCAAGCTGTTGAGTTATCTGTCCTTCTCCGCGGAGAAGTCGAAGGCATCCAAGAATGCGCAGATGCTCAAGACGGTGCACGCAGAGCTCTACGACCGGTATGGGGTTTCCAGACCAACTTCCGCTCTCGGGAAGGTTGCCCCTCCAATTAGCTGACCTTTTTTGAACTAGTGATCAGATCGTCGAGAAGCTCGGCACGGAAACGTGGCAGAGGCAGGCCTTTGAGTCGTTCGCCGAAACCATGACCAGCAAGAACACCTTCCCCTGCATCTACGGCACGAAGGGCTTCAAGGCGAACGAGCTGGACTACCTGTTCCTCGACTCGGAGGAGCTGTCGCAGGTAGAGATCGCCAAGGTGGCGGCAAAGGGCATCCTCGAGTACCACCGGACGGCCGAGGCGCGCGGCAAGAACACGTCGCTGGTGATCATGACCCCGCCGCCGGTCGTGGAGCGGTCCGTGAGCGAGTACAACTCCCTGTTCTGGTCCTTCCTGCGCCGCCTGCGCGAGCTCGACCCGAAACCCTGGCCGTCCGACATCCCCAAGAGCACCTCGGACCAGTTCTGGTGCTTCAACTTTGACAACACCCAGGCTTTCATTGGCGTGCTCACGCCGGCGCACAAGCAGCGGCTTTCGCGCCGCTGCGCTAACCTGTGCATGATCTACCAGCCCAGATGGGTTTTCGAGATCCTGTTTAGCAATGACAAGAGCCGCAAGGCGGCTACCACCACCGTCAGGGCGCTGGTTGACAAGTACGATCTGATCAAGCACAGCCCGGATATCAGCGACTATGCCGAGCCGGACTCGACCGAGAGCAGGCAGTACTTCCTGCTCGATGTCAATGAGCCGTCGCCCTGCCCGTATCCTTCGCTGGATGTCGTGTGATCGTGGCGCAGCCCTCGCAGGCAGAAGAAGCGCCGGTCAAGTAGGCCACTGATCCCCTTTCCTCTTTGTCACTGACGCTCCTCGTCCTCGAAAAAGGGTGGGAGGTGCAAGAAAGATCGGAAGGGGTCACCAAGAAGGGCCTGTACCATAGTTGGACACGTTGATCCCCACAAGTATACTGGCAGCCACCAGCATCAGTCATTAGCTGGGTGGCTCATGGTTGGAAATTATGCAAAAGACTTTGGATAGTATGCATCAATGAAATTGGATTCTCACATTTGAAGCGAATCTCATGCAGATGCTCCCAAACAGTAGACTCTACAGATGGAGTGGAATCGACAAGATTTACGCCGCCGTATTGGAAAAGCACAGTGCATCAGCTAAGCAGCGGCGATCACCCCAATATTGGTTCCGGCACCGTCCACCCGATTCAACGCGGGTATCAACAAAACCCCTAGCCGG
>JANIPN010416701.1:0-13441 GCA_027478595.1 Erythroxylum anguifugum
TCTAGAAAATTTTAAAATGATGCCATGTGGAGTAAATGTAGTGTTCGATCGTAGTGCACCTTTATCGTAGGATATGTACCGGAATGACCTCCGGGCGTCCCGGTTCATCCTCTGCCGTAAGGGGGCGCTACAGATAGTCCATTATGTTATTACTGGAGATTCACAAGAACTCCCTCATGTTTATGGACCTACCCAAACCATTATGATTGCTTATGTGTTTA
Source organism: Erythroxylum anguifugum (assembly GCA_027478595.1). Lineage (NCBI taxonomy): Eukaryota > Viridiplantae > Streptophyta > Magnoliopsida > Malpighiales > Erythroxylaceae > Erythroxylum > Erythroxylum anguifugum. The sequence goes on from JANIPN010416701.1 coordinate 222, forward strand.
TGATTTGTTGAAAAGTTTGATGAATACATGATTTATGTTGTTTATGAATTGTTTGACAAGTTAAGAATTTGAGAAATATGTGTCTTATGGATTCAATGCAAATTACTATGGCAATGAATATTTTCAATGGTTTTGCTTATTTCTTCGTTATAAACTTGTTTCCCACAAGCTTTTAAGCTCACTCCCATTCTTCCCCATCTTCAGGTGATGAGCAAGAGATCGAGTAATCGAGAGTCAAGGCATCACTCCAAATCTGCATATTTTGTATTTTAAGTTAGTTTATGGAAAACACAAGGCTTTAGCCGCATTTCAAGTATTACTCGTCCATGTATATCTTGTATTTTTGGGTTATGAGACCAATGATGTATTGTGGCTTGAAATGTCCATTAAAGCTTTGTAAAACTCTTTCTTTTTGATGTTAATGAAATATATTTGTGTTTTGCTCATGACTTTCCAAGTTTTCATATCTCATTCTCAAGCATTTCATAGGGGTAAAATCTATGTTCTGACTTCAGGGGAAAAATTGTATTAATATAGACTGATTTAGAAAAATTTGTCTGTTTGGAAGTTGTAGTTTATCCTCTTAGCTTTCCAATGATATAGAGTATGAAATTTTTAGATATCAGAGTTGAGAGATATGTTCTTTATAAGTTAGTGATGCTGCACAAGATGTATACAGGACAGCTACAGTAAATTGCAACTTTGACCTTTTGGAGACATAATCTGTCTTCGGGGTTTGCACGGAAGTTGTAGATCTAGAAGATCTCTTCTAAACCGTTCTAGAATGACCTTAATCTGACTTCTCTAGTGAAAGTTATGCGTATTGTCCCAATACAGGTATTCGAAAATAGGGTCCAACATCTTATGGTATCAGAGACACTAGGTTTAGGAGTATCCCTGGCATGAAATGGGTAGTTTTAAAATACAAAATGAACATACACTGTTTTAAATAAACAACATGCATTGTTTTTATACTGTTTCACATGATTTGAAATTGTTTTACATGAAGCGTGGTTTAAGAAGGTTTTATATGCACACATACCAATTTAAACTTAACATGAAACATGAACTAAAGATTTTTAAATGGTTATAAATTGAAGTAGTGATTATGCTGCCTCAAAAGAGAACTCGAATAGCTAGGAATTAATCTCGCTCTTGCTAAGAAATTACTGATGAATCGTATGTCCCACATGATGCGGGGACACACTCTGATCATGATTCTGAAGCACCTAGTGTACAACATGAAGTGCCACCGCCTCCTCCTTCTATGCCCTAAGTAAACCCCATGCATCCACGTTTCTTTCAAGCCTTTTCTCAGGCTTTTCACGCATGCTATGGGCCAAGTGCCAAAAGTTCTAGTGCAAGCTCTAGTGGAGAGGAGCGGACAGTATGATAAGCACCGCAAACATGTGGCTGTAGACTTTAATGGGACTACAAATCCTTAAGAGGCTGAAGCATGGTTGAGAAGGACAGAGAGAGTCATGTTTCAGATGAAGTTCTCTAAGGAGGAGAAATTGGATTATGCAGTTAGCTTGCTACAAAGGGACGCACTCCATTGGTGGAAATCAGTGCCCCATAGTCAGGTCATACTGTCGGTATTGTCATGGAGAAACTTTTTGGAAATTTTTAGGAAGAAATACTTCTTGAAAGTTTGTCTAAGAGAAGGCTAGAGAATTCCTAAATCTTACATAGAGGGACATGAGTGTGAGTGAATATGAGCTGAAGTTCACCCAGCTTTCACTATATGTGGCTAATATTGTTGCGAATGAGGAGGATAAGTGTCGTAAGTTTGAGGGATGACTTCATTTGGAGATTAAGAAGAAAGTATTAATCCACAACTTTTGTGACTACCAGTTGTTGGTAGATGTTGCACTCCAAGTTAAGAAATCGGAGAACATAAAGTAGGAAGTAATTAGGAAGAGGAAGAATCGGGAATAGTTTTCCAAGAAGGGAATGAGTGCCCTAATTCCTGAGAGGAGTATGAGGAATTTCCATACAAAAAGTGAAGTGGGAAGTAGTGGCTTTGCTAAGAACAAGCAAGTAAAGGCAGCTTCAGTGCAAGCCTTAAATGTAGGAGGCAATAGAATGATGGAGAGGAGTAGGTACATGAACCCCCAGTGTGAACAATGTGGGAAGTTTCATACAGGAGAGAGCTTCAAGTTACTTGGAGTATATTTTTGATACGGAGAGAAGGAACACTTGGTCAGGGAATGTCCTCAAGCACTAAGGCAAGATGGGTCGTAGTTGCAAGCCCCAAAGAGAGTTGAAACAGTCGAAACCAAGCTAGTCACTGAGGTGGGAAGTTCTAGAGCGGCAAGGAAGGTTATTCCTCCAAGAAGGCCAAGGGGTTAGGCACAGGCAAGGGTGTTTTCCATGACCAGAGATGAAGCTGCAGCCACACTTGAAGTTGTTACAGGTATGGATCAGTTATTTAATTCAGAAGTATATTTACTGATTGATTCTGGCTCCACGCATTCTTTTGTTTATACAAGCATGACATTACATGGTGTTAATTTGGTGCCAATGGATAGTCCATTAATTGTTAGTACTCCTTTAGGGAGGATGGTGATAATAAGTCAAGCATATAGAGATTGTGAACTCTTTATTGATGGTGCTAGGCTAGTAGTGGACTTACTGCCTAGAGATTGTGAACTCTTTAAAGGGCCTAGATGTTATACTTGGAATGGATACCATGGAGAAATATCATGCAAAGTTAGATTGTAGCCTCAAAGAGGTAGAATTTGATCTTGGCAAGGGTGAGAAGGTGACTTTTAAAGGAGACAGAAGAACACCATCACCAAGAATTATTTCAGCTTTGCTAGCTAACAGGATGATGAGAAAATGGTTTGAAGCCTTCTTGGCACACGTTGTGGACACCGATGTGAATGAAGGAAAGTTAGAAGATTTTCCAATTGTGAGGGAATTTTCAGATGTGTTTCCAGAAGACTTACATAGTTTGCCACCAACGAGGAAAATCGAGTTTGTCGTCGATCTGATTCTAGGTATCGCACTCATTTCTATACCACCGTATAGAATGGCTCCAGCTGATCTGCAAGAGCTTAAGGAACAATTGGAAGAACTATTAGAGAAGGGGTAGATAAGGCCAAGTTTGTCGCCATGGGGAGCACCAGTTTTATTTGATATAAAGAAGGATGGAACATGGCGCATGTGCATTGACTATCGAAGACTTGACAAGGTGACCATTAAAAACAAGTATCCTCTGCCACGAATCGATGATATGTTCGACAAGCTGCAGGGAGCAAAGGTCTTCTCCAAAATTGATCTCAGGTTAAGCTATTATCAGCTCAGAATCATGGAATCTGATGTAAACAAGATAGGCTTTAGGACACGTTATAGGCATTATGAGTTCCTAATCATGCCATTTGGATTTACCAATGGAAGCATTTATGGATCTCATGAATAGGGTCTTCAAGGATGACATTCTGATTTATTCCAAGAGTGAAGAGGAACATTTATAGATGACATTCTGATTTATTCCAAGAGCGAAGAGGAACATAAGGAACATCTTAGGATAGTGTTGCAAACACTAAGGGAAAAGGATCTTTATGCCAAATTCAGCAAGTGTGAATTTTGACTTCACAAAGTGATATTCCTTGGACACGTAATTTCAAAGGACGGGGTGCATGTTGATCCGAGGAAATTTGAAGCAGTGGCGAAGTGGCATGGACCAAAGACAATGGTAGAAGTGAGAAGTTTTCTGGGTCTGGCAGGATATTATAGGAGGTTTGTTGAAGGATTCTCTATGATAGCTGCTCCAATGACAAACTTATTAAGGGAAAATCAGAGGTTTATCTGGAGTGATGAATGTCAGAAGAGCTTTGAGGAGCATAGGCACAAATTGACAAGTGCTCCAATTCTGACCTTGCCTATGGGGGATGAGAGTTATACAGTTTATAGTGATGCTTCAAGAAAGGGTTTGGGTTGTGTGTTGATGCAAGGAGACAGGGTAATAGCTTATGGCTCGCGGCAACTAAAGTCTTATGAATTGAATTACCTGACCAATGATCTAGAATTAGCAGCAATAATTTTTGCCTTAAAAATTTAGAGACATTATCTGTATGGATTTCAGACGAGGATTTTTACAGATCATAAAAGTCTCAAGTACTTATTGAGCCAGAAAGAGTTGAATTTGAGAAAGAGAAGGTGGTTAGAGTTACTTAAGGATTATGACTTGTTGATTGAATACCATCTAGGAAAGGCAAATGTAGTGGTTGATGCCTTGAGTAGGAAAGCCTTCATAGCCCACGTTCATCCAATTTATCTGTCGTTGTTGAAAGAGATGGCTAAGCTTAGAATAAGCTTGAAATAAGAGGAATGTGATTACATTATTGCTAATTGCAGAGTGAGACCAATACCCAGGGAGAAAGTTAAGGAGTTATAAGCACAAGATGCAGATTTGAACAAGCTCCGAGAAGAAATTAAGAATGACAAGAAATCTAAAGTGGTAGTGAGGGATGATGGACTTATGGATGTAGGAAATAGACTTTGTATTTCGAATGTCAAGGAAGTAAAGGATGAGATACTCGACGAGGAATACAATGCGCCTTATGCCATGCACCCAGGTAACACTAAGATGTATAAAGATTTGAAAGAGCGTTTCTGGTGGAAAGGCATGAAGAAGGATGTAGCAGAATATGCAAGCAAGTATCTAGTAAGTCAGTGAGTCAAGGCTAAACACCAGGCACCTTCAAGCAAGTTAAGGTCATTGTCCATTCCTGAGTGGAAGTGGCAAAGGATAACCAAGGATTTTCTGACGGGTTTGCCCAAAACTTGTAAGAAGCATGATGCTATATGGTTTATTGTTGATTGTTTGAAGAAGTCAGCCCATTTTCTAGCAATTAAATATACTAATTTTCTGCATTTACTAGCAAAGAAGTATATTGATGAGATAGTGAGACTACATGGGATTCTAGACTCTATAGTTTTTGACAGAGTTAAATTTTAGCACTGCTTTCCATCCCTAAACCGATGACCAATCTAAGAGGACCATTTGAACCCTTGAAGGAATGCTCAGGGCATGTATGATGGATTTCAAAGGTGCTTGGGACGAGCATTTGCCATTGGTCAAATTTGCTTATAATAATTCGTACCACTCAAGCATTCATATGACTCCTTATGAAGCACTGTATGGAAGAAGATGTAAAACTCCTATATGCTGGGATGAAGAAGGAGAAAGGAAATTAATAGGACCAGAGTTACTCCATATGATATTCGATAAGGTCAATCTAGTTAAGCAAAGGCTTAAAGTAACTCAAGATAGAATGAAAAGCTATACTGATGCACACCGAAAGGAAATAGAGTATGAAATTGGTGAGAAAGTCTTTCTTAAGACATTTCCTTGGAAAGGAGACATGAGGTTTAGCAAGAAGGGCGAGTTGAGCCCAAGATACGTGGGTCCCTATGAGATTGTTGAGAGGATTGGACCACTAGCCTATAGGTTGGCGCTACCACTAGAATTGTCACAGATACATGATTTCTTTCATGTTTTCATATTGAGGAGGTATAGATCAGATCCCTCCCACAACATTCAGATTATTGAGGTTTAGTAGAGAGATGATCTGACTTATGAGGAGACTCAAGTGGAGATTTTGGATACTAAGGAAAAGGCCCTCAGGAACAAGACAGTTCAACTAGTTAAATTCTTGTGAAAAAACCAATCTACAGAAGAGGCCACGTGGGAGCTCTTGGGGCCCATGAAGGAGAAGTATCCATACCTCTTCAATGACTCCGGTAAGAATTTCGAGGAGGAGGAGAAATGTTGGCCCCCAATTTTTTTTTGTTGAGTTAAGCATGAATTAAATAAATTATGAGGTATTGATGGATTAATTTTTGGAGTTAATTATTATGTCAATGTTAGTAGGATTTTATTACATTGGTTAGTTGAATTAAAGTAGTAAGAGTGTATAAAGGGCAATTTTGGCATGTCATTTAAGCATAAAAGCCATAAACCATAAAGGAAGGGCAAAGTTGAAATTTCACACTCATTAAGGGTATAATTGGAAGAAGCAAGTGTAGTCTTGCTCTTAAGAAGGAGAAAAACATGAGTAAGGGAGAGAAAGAAGAGAAAAAAATGAAAAAGAAGAGAGAAAGGAAAGAGGGTTTCATTTTTGAGAGAAAAGAAGGAAGATCATTGTAACATCCCGTCCCTATATTAAGGGTTAGAACCCCGATTCGTTGATTAGCAGTTAGATTTGTTAAAGGAGGGATCAGTGGTGACTTATTAGTCCCGACCGATTGACAAAAAGTGATGTGGTCAAGCGACATTTTGACCCTCTTAAAGTGAGAAATTGTTCTGCGGGTCATCATGAAAATTGTAGAGCTCGTTATTATCTGTCCATTGTTATAAGGTATGGAATTTTTGGACATGGGAGTGGAAAGCTATGAGTTTGAGACGTTCGGTTACTGTTTAGGTTACTGTTTAAGTAAACCGATCGACCAGCCACCTTGTGTGGGCTTTAGAGACCGAGCTTATTTTTAAGAGTTCATGAATATTATAGATCGTTCAGTTATTAAATTTGGAGTGCGGAACCAAGTTAAGAAAGTGAGAAAATAGGATGCGGGTTTGACCGATCGACTTTTGATTGGCCTATCGATCGAGTGAGCACGGGCCGATCGATCGAGCGAAAGTTGGCCGACCAATCGAGCGAGCGCTGGCCAACCTCCCTTTACTTATTTGGCCATAACTTCTTAGTTTGACCGCCGATCGATCTGATTGTCGAAGCAATTGCTTCCTAAGACGAATAGCGATCGGTTATTAAATTGAGACAGTGATTGATCAAAAGGCAAATATCGATTGGTTTTGATATTAAATTGAGAAAGAGTGATTGATCAAAAGCCAAATATCGCTCGGTTATGATATTAACCTTTGAGAGAGTGATTTGATCAAAGTGAACAGACCGGTTGAAAGTGAGCTGACCGGTTGAAAAGGGACAATCTAAATATGCTTCAGTATTTGGAGATATTTCAAACTATAGAGTTCCGATCGATCTGATTCCGGTTGCAAATTAAACTAGAGACATGGGGCTACAAATGTGCTGAAGGAGCCGATCGGCAATTTAGCCTTTAGACTTTTAATTACTGAATGGAAGTTGGTTTATCGTTCGGTATTGGCTTAGTACGAGTTCCAAACTGAGTGTTTTGGTATCGTTCGACACAGACACAAAATAGTTGCCAAATAACGTCAGTCTGACCGAACATGTGAATAGTTACTATATGGAAAAATCTAGAAGTGGATAGGTGGCTACAAAATAGACAGATGTCCCAACTTTAAAGGTGAGTTTTTAATAACCTTGAAAGATAAGTGTTAAGCTGGCCTTATTCTTTTCTGGGAGGAAGTTTCTTCTCCGAGTATGTCTCCAGCACAAAGTTTTTCATTAATACTCCACTGAAACTCACCGAAGCTAAACTATACTTATTCGATTGTGACCGAATGGTCCTCGGGTTCTTTTGCCTTAAGGAAACCGGACCTAAAACCTCTGTAAGATAAAGTACGTAAGGTGCAAAGGCTAAGGCCTTTTGCCGATCGATAGTGAAGTAAACAGTAGTGGACAGGCGTGCTAGAATGCGCAACGGAATCAAGAGCTAACTTGGAGCATACTGTGAGTAGAATGAGATGGTTTCCTTTCATTGACTGCTCTGTTTTATTTATAACTGAACTACTGAATGTGTTGTGTATGATGGGAGTCGGACAGGAGGTCCGATGAATATGTGAAGAATAATTGGGACATAGAAGTGTTACTTGACTTACGTGTATTTATTACTGATGTGGATTATTACTGCATATAGATGAAATTGTACTGTGATCACATGGCATGCCGAACTAAAGTCCCATGCGAAATTAAGTAGTAAGATGAGATATATCATTTATGATACATAATTCGGTTGATCAATGTGTCCTAAATGGGAATTTGCATATGGGATTCGGAATGGAATATGCTATAAGAAAGGGACTGACTGAAATGGGTAATTCTGAGTGACGCATTCTTTGGCATAAATGCATTTCATGGCATAAAATATAAAGGCAGATGTGACCAGAGTAGCTATCAATCAGAGCTAAAAGCTCAACGAGTGAAAAAGAGCCTCGAGCTCGCAGGGAAGTAGTGCATACCCAGAGGGCTCTCCTACCCCTAAGATGATCAGAGTTAAAAGCTCAACGACTAAAAAAGAGCCTCGAGCTCGAAAGGGAGTAGTGCATACCCAGAGGGCTCTCCTACCCCTACAGATCAAAACTGACTTAGAGCCTTTGGCTCACCGCATGATGAGCCCCATAGGGGGACAGTTCAGGCACTCGGTCACAACAACGTAACAACTAAAAAGTGGGTCACATGCACACTGCATAGGCATAACATACATGATTAAATGATACTGAAATGGGAATTGACTGATTTCATAGGTGAGATTCAATATAATTGTTAACTGACATGAAATGGGATTGCCATGTATTATGTGGCATAACTGAGTAAATGAATGTGCTTAATTATGATTGTTATTGGGATAGTGCAAATTATGTGATATGTATTTATGTGATGATATGCATATGGGTGAGCCATCGATGATGGTCACTCACTGAGTTCGCAAAACTCACCCAAAATTTGCAACTATTTTTCAGGATTAGAAGAATACCCTGTTAGTCTACGGGAGTATGTCTACAGCATTCAAGAGAGGAATAGGGGTCGGGATCAGTTCACGTCTGCATTTCATATCTTTCATTTTTATATTGTACTGTATATTTCCGCAATTGCTGGTATAAATGTGTATGTAATTGATAAGGGGCCCAAAGTGGCATATGGGAAATTGTTTTATAAATGGCATTGTATGATTGGAAAGGGCTTGTGCCCCATTTGATTTTGACAAAAGCGATGTATTCTGATTTTTGGACCGACTGACTGATGCAGCACGCCACCTTTGCGTGGCACAGACTCGGATATCACCGTCGATGTTGGGCTCGGGTCTTGCGGGAGTGGGGTGTTACAATCAAGTTAGGGTTTCATCTTTGCTTACCTTTCAAGAGTGATTTTGAGATTGTTCAAGAAGAGAAACAGAAAAAGGAAGAGAAGAGCTTCCATTTGAGCAAAAAAAATCTTTTTATTTAGTGAAGATTCAAGGTAAGTTCATTCTTAATCCTTTGGATTTTTGGAAGGGTTTTAATTTATGAAGCTTAGGAAATGCATGGGTTTAAGTATTCTAGAATCAATTTTATTGAATATGCTTTATGGGTTCTCAATTTGTATTCCTATTGAATGGGATTTTTGCCAAAGTTAAAGGGAATCAAGAAAGGCGAGAGGAGCAAGAGGAGAGGCACCTTTAAAAAAGTTTTTAAGCAAGGAATCCAAGTGGGTTACATATTTATAGTTGAGTTAATGAGCTATGAATATTTTTCTAAATCAATAGAGTTAAATGATTTCAATCGCTTTATAAATGTTACATCTATTGCTCCTTAAATGATTTAAGAAATTGCTAGATGTTTTTTACATGAATCTTGTTGATGATTTATCAAATGAAGATGGAAATGGTATTTGAAATATATTACGCTTATGGAAATCATATTTCCGAAATGTGCCTTTTGGGAAATATGTTTACAAGTCATGAAATTCATGTTTGTGTGGGTTTGTGGTGGTCCATTCAGTTATGTCATGTGCATGCTGACCATGTTAAAGGCTTCTTCCACCTGTCCGCTAGTGGCATAGAGCTCCTTCCTAGACTCCCTTATGTTTATGAACTCGCAAAACCATTATCTGGGTTTGTGATAGTCCATTATGTTATTACTGAAGATTCTCAAGAACTCCCTCATGTTTATGGGCCTACCCAAACCATTCTAATTACTTATGTGTTTATGATTTTTTGACAAGTTTGATGAATACATGATTTATGTTATTTATGAATTGTTTGACAAGTTGAGAATTTGAGAAATACGTGTTTTATGGATTCAATGCAAATTTACTATGGCAATGAATATTTTCAATGGTTTTACTTATTTCTTCGTTATAGACTTGTTACCCATGAGCTTTTAAGCTTACCTCCATTTCTTCCCATCTCTTGGTGATGAGCAAGAGATCGAGTGATTGAGAGTCAAGGCATCACTCCAAATTTGCATGTTTTTGTATTTTAAGTTAGTTTATTAAAAATACAAGGCTTTAGCCGCATTTCAAGTATTACTCGTTCATGTATATCTTGTATTTTTGGGTTATGAGACCAATGACGTATTATGGCTTGAAATGCCCATTAAAGCTTTGTAAAACTCTTTTCTTTTGATGTTAATTAAATATATTTGTGTTTTGCTTCATGACTTTCCAAGTTTTCGCATTTTATTCTCAAGAATTTCATTGGGGTAAAAATATATGTTATGACTTCAGGGGAAAAACTATATTAATCTAGACTGATTTAGACAAAGTTGTCTTCTTGGAATTTGTATTTTATCCTCTTAGCTTTCTAATGATATAGAGTATGAAATTTTTGGATATCGTAGTTGAGAAATATGTTCTTTATAAGTTAGTGATGTTGCATAGGATGTATACGGGATAGCTACAGTAAATTACAATTTTGACCTTTTTGGAGGCAAAATCTCTCTTTTGGGTCTTCACAGAAGTTGTAGATCTAGAAGATATCTTATAAACCGTCCTAAAATGACCTTAATCTGACATTTTTAGTGAAAGTTATGCCTATTGTCCCAAAATAGGTACAATTATAAATTGTGGACTTATCAATGCTTTTCTATAATACATTTAGGCTTGAATGGAACTTGAACTGTACTTAGTAGAGAAAAAAAATGAGTGATATGTTAGGGTGATGATTAAGGACATAAACATAAGAATGGATTGTCATATATCAATTGATGAAGTAGGGAATTTTTGGGATGGTATGAGAATGCAGATGAACCAATGATGGCTAATGAGATTCCATTGAAAAAAAACCCTACAGGGTAATATGCTCACGTCTAACAATATCAACAAACATTCATTTTCTCATACTCTGACAGATCATCATTCATCTCAATTTACCCCAGAGGGTCTAGATATAGACGAACGAGATCGTGTAGGAGTATTATTCTCAACAACCTCATCAATAGCCTCATAAGATCTTTCCATACTTAAATCTAAGATTGAAACGTGGGACAAACTGTATTAGGGCAAACACAACTCTTTTCTCCACATGTAAGCAATATTTAAGCGCCGATTAAACCAGAATCGAATAAACCATGCTTTGATACCAAACAACGTAACACCCATATACCCCCTGGTAGGATATGTAGATGCCAAACAAAACAGAACCGAAATAATCCAAATCATACTAAACATTCATAAAGTGCATTCCCAAAAACTCAACCAAACATACAATACATATCATTAGATGTTGTTATAAACAAACAATAATGGACTTCATATATAACGAACGTATCAACCATAATGTACTTCATATATAATGAACTTATCAAAATACATGCCTTAAACATAATCCATCTTGTAGTAAGGTTATTACAAACCATTAAACAAAATATAAACTGCCTCATATTGTCAGATACAACTCAAAAACTCAAATATACATCTTTTACAACAAAAGACATTCTTTTTGGCCACTTCGGTTGTCTTTGTGCCAATCTTTAAACCTTCTTATCAGAACCTACACCGAGGCAAAACCACCATGCTAAAAATAAAGCTTAATGGGGAATAACTAAACATAATGCATAATGGCAACAATTTCTAACAGTCGTCTAACATTCATATATACAGATTCAAATCTTATCACAACAATCTTTAATTGGTCATAATACAGAGTAATCTAAACATTATGTCTTATAACAGATTATGATTCATCAATCAATACAGAACATTCTTTCATCATAACAAAACTCATAAATATCATAACAAAATGTACAAGTATCATAATTGAATATCATAATAGGATATAATCCTTTCATATCAAAATGACTTATATCATAACAGAACTTGTTTTGTATCAAATCAGATATTATCTTTTATTAGAACATAATTGTTTTTATCAAAATTGAACATGTATCATAATACAAAATAACCACTAAACATTTTTACAGAAGTGGGTAACGGGACCAGAACAGAAGATACCATGATTGGTATTTGAAACATACGAGACTTAAGTTTCTGAAATATAAGACACATAAATGACTAAAATCAGAAGACACCGGAGTGTCTGGCACAAAAGACACTTTAGGGTCTGGTTACAGAAGACACCTTAGTGTCTGGTTGCAGGAGCAGCTGCAGACCCTTCTAGGCATGCCTATTTACCTAGGACTAGGACTTAACAATTTAAAACAAACCAGTTTAGATTTCAGAATTTCATATAAATGATGTAATGCATAACATATGACCTTATTAATTTGATCAAAATTAACATGCCTTTTAAATACAAACATAAGCATTAAAGCATCAATAAAGTATTGGGTCATCACACATTATGTAAATTCACACAATTAGAAAGAACTTACAATACAATCCCAATTATAAAACTCCTCGAACAATTGATGGTCTGGAATTATTACAATATCATAATCACATAACAGTGAAATAATGTATAAGTATGAATTCATTTTCTTATTCTCAAATTGAACCCATTCATTCTCACTTGAAGAAACTTATCATTCCTTGTATGTATAAGCGTAAATGCACCAATGAATACATTAAGTAATTACAATTTACATGTACTTACCTAACTTCCCAATTCTAAAACATTCATAATTAACACATCATTTTTATCATTTAAAACACATTTGTGTTCATAAGTACACTTCATTCCTTTAATACCTTATATGCTAAACCCCGCTTCCAAAGCCCAACATTCGGAGTTATCAAAACGTCTGCTCTGATATAAACAATGTTGGACCCCGCTTCCATTAGAGTCATCAAAACGTGAGCTCTAATACCAAACAATGTTGGACTCCGATTCCGGAGCCTAGCATTCGGAACCATAAGACGTGAGCATATTATCCTATAGGGTTATTTCCATGAACTGTCATTAGCCATCATCCCACAAGGGTGGCGTGCCCACACCAGTCAAACATAAAAAAAACAAACTTATTTCTTCAACTCAACCATTTTAACAAATAAGTCAATATGAACATACACAACCGAAACTACTTCAATCTATCATTTCATTACTAAAGCAAAGGAGTTTGAAAAACTTTATTTACATATCCAAAGCCACACCGTTGGCTTAATATAAAATACAAA
>JANIPN010417427.1:0-165888 GCA_027478595.1 Erythroxylum anguifugum
AAGGTCGTGAGAAAAGCCCGATCGGGAGAAGGGGGAGGGGGGGAGGGGGGAAGAAGTTTTATGTGCCTCATGGACCATGTCTTTGGATAGATTTCTGCCTAAATGCCTACCTACCTGCCTGCATACCTAGATAGATATCTACCAAAGTAGGCATGTACCTACGTAAGTCACTGATTCGTGCCTACCTAAGTAAGCAAATAGTGCCTGCCTAAGTAAGCAAACTTTGATCTGCTGAGGAAGGAACTACCAGCCGCTTTTGGACGCTGGGCCTGCTCGAGCCCGGTGGCGAACCTTGGGTAGAATTGTCTGTCCACTCGTGGTACTCGCGGTACTCGCGGTTGGTACAAGCACTTAGGTGTTGCTCTCCATACTGGTACTGGTACCAGTCACAGGGGAAGACAAGTTCTGGTGGGACCACCAACAGCCATCAACTGAGAAGACGACCCAGGCAAGTATGTGACACGGATATCAGCGATCATGTGTTTGGATGCTCTTATTAAAAACAATCTATGAAGTCAAATAAATCCTGTGATAATTTTTTCCCATCTAATCATGCTTTCAAAGCTGATCTGAGATTTTGTTTTTTGTGCTCAAGGTCGACTTTTTTCCCCAAGTACATTTCTAGCTAACACGAACCTGAAGTCAGACAGATCAAAACGCTGGTGCGCGCCTCGAGCACGGCAGCCGGCGCGGCAGTGGTAAGGCTGAAGAGAGCGCCGGCGGCAACTGCGAGTGAGGCGAGTGAGGCGAGCGGGAGCTGCACGGCGAAGGGGCAGAAGGGGTCAAGTAGTGGGTACAAGAAAGTGAGGCGAACAGGTTCTGTCGACCAATGGAGTGAGAGGAAGAGGCTGTCACGGGGGCAATCGCCGTTCTGCAGGCCAGCTCCGAGGCTAAGCCGGAATGTCAGTGGCTCCCCATCTCACCCGATTCGGACCCTGAAGTCTACTGGCGCGGGCTTTCTCCAGCTGTGTGGCAAAGCATTAGGCTCGCATGTCTACTCACCTGTTGGCTGCTGGGTGCTGCTACTTGTTGCTGGCGTACAGGATCGAAAGAAGGAGGGTGTGAGACACGAGAGAGAGAGAGAGGGGGAGAGAGAGGGAGAGAGAGAGAGAGAGAATGGGGGCGTGATGAAGTGTCTGCTGGGAAAAGCAGCATGCATGATCGATGACTCACCCTCTCCTCTCTCTGCCTGCCAGCCGTTGGAGGGTGACGGATGGATGGTGGATGCTCGAACCAGGAACTGACCTTTTCGACCCTGGGAAGTTGGCGAAGAGACGGCTTGAGAGAGCGAGCGAGAGAGAGTGAGAGAGAGTGAGAGAAAGAGAGAGAGAGAGAGAGAGAGAGAGAGAGAAAGAGGCGGCCGAAGCGCACGCACGCCTCGGCTCACCGGGGTGTCTGGGTGGGTGTGGGACTCAGCCTGGCCTATCACGGGCGCAGAAAGTTGGCTGAACCTGCTGTGTAACGACGCCTGCGTCGTCTCCGGCGCTTAAGAGGCTTGTTCGGGATCTCGGGCCACGGCTGGTGAGCAAGATCGACATCAGGCCCGTGCTCTCTCACACTCGAAGGGGGATGAAACTGCAGAACCTGCTACGATAGATGTGGATGATGCTGCTGCTACTACGTCTTGAGGGTGAGTGGATGCCACGAGATTGCTTGTTTCCCTATCGATTGGCAGGTAGAAATTGGGGTCTGTGCTAACTAGTGGGATACGTCTGATCTGCATGATACACCTAAAAAGAGGGAGTGAGAGGGTGCGGGTTGGCGATAACTCTAGATAGCAAGGCAGGCATTGTCGTCGTGCCATTGGATTGCTTGCTTGCCTGCTTGCCTGCTTGCTTGCTTGCCTCCTTGCTTGCTTGCTTGCTACGCAGGACCCCCGTTGCCCTCTGGATTCAGCGGCGTGAAGTAGCTGTCTCCCCTCGTCAGCGGTGGTGCCGCCAAGCTGCTCCTTTTGGTATGTTGTGACGAAGGAAAAGAAGAAGAAGAAGAAGGAGACGCGTTGGTGGTGATTGAGGAGAAGGAAGCAGACGAGCCGCCTCCGCCGCCGCTGCCCATCGAGCTGAACTGCGCGTTACTGCTGATCGAGCTCCTCGTGCTGCGCCGTCGCCCGTCCTGACCGACCGTGCTACCACGGCGATTGGAGCCGCGTGATACCGGCCTCTCCTCTATCGATCCTCCTACTCCTACTACTACTCCTCCTCCGGCACTTGCTGCTGTGTTGTTCGTTGCCGACGAGGCTGTCGAGTGGTGGCTGCTTCTGCTGGCGTTCCGAGAGTGGCTCTCCGCCCGCTTGCCTGATACGCGTCTCACATCGCTAAGCTGGCGTGAGTGGCCGTGTGAATGACCTCCTCCTCCTCCTCCTCCTCCCCCACCGGCTGCTGCTGCTGCTGCTGCTGCTGCTGCTGCTGCCCCACCACCACTGCGCTTCTCAATATCAAATACTGGCGGTGCCATGGTCTTTTGACGTCGCCAGCCCCTCCAGCCTGTCCACCACAGCCAGCCTCCCTCTTCCTTGGCTCTGGCACGGTCCAGCTCCGTCAGCTTCTGCCGCAGCAGGCCTCGTCGCTCGTTCTCTTTTTCCCAGTACTCGGACCTGTACAGCTCCCAGTTCTCGCGGAAATCTGGGCTGAACGAGCGAGGCAACAGAAGCAGTTTGATGTGGTCGCCTCCTGGGCTGAGATCCTCGCCTCGTATGTACTCCAAGCCTTCTCCGAAGTGCATGCTCGGCTGTTGTCGAGAGTGCTGGTTTCCGGCCCGGTTGACCCTGGCACCTACAGAGGCTGCGATCGCCGTGCTGCCTGTCGCAGCGCCCTGTTCCACGATCCGAAAGTCGATGTACTCTCCGGGCCCACCGCCAAACATGTGGCCAGCCCAGGGGAAGAGAAACGCGAGGTGGCCGGCCAGCTCTCGCCACCAGGGCCCCTTGAGCACCACAACCTTGCAGTTCATGGAGCGCAGCCCTCGATTGGTCATGCCGATGAACCTGCGAGGCCAGCGAACCCCGCGCTCCCACTGGCCCGTGCCCCAGATGAGGATGCCTGTGACCACGCCGCCCATGAGCGCGACCTTCTGCCCAGTCTCGACCACCCAATACACCGAGCCTCCAATCCCAGAGCCATCCTCTCGAGGCGCCAGGAACAGTGCCCATGAGAAGTAGGCCGTCCACAGGATGAGCAGCATGATGAAGAAGGTGTTTTGCCGCCGTCGATCTCGCAGCGTCAGGTATTGCGATCGTAGCGAGGCCTCGAGAATGAGCAGGTTGAGATATATCTGTGGAGGCGAGGATGGCAGAGCAGCCATCGGATCCGCCTGCTGCGCTGAGATTGAACCGGCATTATTGTTGTTATTGCTGCTGCTGCTGCCAGCAATGCCATCTCTGGGCGTCCCGGGTCTTGAGTTCAGCACAGCTGCTGTCGATGTGCCCATGGGCGCAGCGCCTTTGACGGCCTGATCGAGCCTTGAGCTCGATGTACCCGACATTTTCGCGGGCAAGAACTGTGACGACAAACAGCTGACAGAATGAGAATACAGAAAGCTTCAGACAATAGTGCTCCTCTACCAATTGAACATTATTGTGTTTTGCCAGGCGCACGAAAACAAGGCCTTGTGTGTGTGTGTGTGTGTGTGCTCAATCACCGCAAATTATCAGCTCACGACACAGACCGCCTGAGTCTTCCAACAAGCAACAGATATCTGAAGTTTTTTTCCAGCTCTACACCTTTACTCCAAAGAGATTGTCAGGTCAGAAAATGCTGTTTACTGAATGCACGATTTTGCTGAACGCAGTAATCAGTCCGAAAAACTATCGCGCGAGTCGGCCGAACAAACGACCGTCATGCTTGTACCTTTGGATTTTTCCCCTTCCGTCCTAGCGCGCTTGCTTCTGTCCTTTTGTCTGTCTTTCGGAGTCACTTTCCGCTGACTCGCTGGCGTGGAGGACTGATGTCCCGCTCCATACCCCGTCCTTTTATTTGCTCTGTGATTTGCACATGCATGCACCCTGTCTTGCGATGTGTTTTTTGTATGATTATGTGCATGATGCGACATCTCTCATTCTCCCCACGTTCATTCCTGACTCGTCTGCGAGCCATCTACTGTACACATCAGAATGCCTGGGTATTTTCTTTCACACATATGCCTGCTGGAATTCCTCGAGGGTTCCCGCTCAATGGCGGCGACCGGACAGTGTCTGCCATGTCGAGAAGGTCATGGTAGCAGTGCGTGTGTGTTAGGAGATCAGCCAGGGCAGGGCGAAGGTAAGGCAAGGCTGTCAGGTAGGGTGAAAGGTATTGCGCCCGTGTGTCTCGATATGTGAAGGTCTCTCTCTCGCTTTGATACGCCGTCAATGGCTGCTCTGGTCTTGCGTTGTGGACAATTGTTCTGGTCTTGTAAACGGTGGGTTTTTCCTGTGGGTTGAAACGCTTCTGTGATTTGAGAGGTAAGACTTGAGTCCTAATGTGACAATATACAGATCATCTCTGGACGACCTCATCTTTGAAATGGGACGTGGAATGCGCTAGAGCAAGGGAATCATGTGTCTGCCTATGTGAAGTACGAGAGAGATTGGTGGACATTATACAAATCTATCGTCTGTACTAAGTCGCGTAATACTCTATGGGGGGTCCCATTTGGAACTCTAAGTATTGAGTATGAGAGGATTGAATTGAGTCACTGTGTCAGACTGTAGCTTTGCGTATCGTGTTTCATTCAGCGTTCTTGGTAGATTATATGTTATTACTAGTACAATTCTCGTTGACAGACACGACTGGCTTTTTTACCAGATTCGCCTCTTCAACGCTTCGTCGAGCGAGTCTGATCAAACCCGGCTCAGGTACCCGCGTCTGAATGCATTTGAGACGGCCGTTCAGAGTCTATAGAGTAAGGAGCCTGTCCAGACGTAACCGAGTTTACTGGGAATTGCCTCTCCGACGCTCCACCGATTGAGCCCGACGATCGGACTGATCTCTGGTACCGCTTCTGGCTGCGTGCGTGTGAGACCGACGTTCAGAGTCTGTAGAGCAAGGACTTTGTCAAGATGTAACTGGCGTTACTGGAATCGCCCCTCTGATGCTCCGTCGATTGAGCCCGACGATCAAGCTGATTCCCGTACCGTCTCTGTTTGTGTCCCAGACGAGGAGCGTTCGGAGTCTACCGAGAGCAAGGAGGAACCTCATCCAGCCGCGTGCTCTTCTCGCTCTATCCTTACCCTACTCCGTCCAGTTTCCACCCAGCTAGGCATCTTCCCACTCAGGATGCTCCTCCACGTCACACTCCCTGTCTGCAGACGTGATCAGCACTTCATGGTGAGCGCAAATCATCGTCCCCTGCCGACTACCTTCTCTCGAAAGATCAGCTGTCCAAACCCCTAGAGCAGTGCCGCCCTTTCCGAGCTCTTCTCGCCAAGGAGAGGTCGTTGCGGTTCCAGACACTTTGTTGAGCGATCCGACACCCTTATGTTGCTGCTCGTAGTCGGCGGATCGGTGTATTTTGCTGTTGCTGCTGTTCCTCCTACTGCTGGGACCGCTCTCACCGACCGCCCGCTGACTCATGGCTAGACCATCATCATCATCGCAGTGCTCGGACGTATTCCCGCGATGTCTCCACCACGAACCAAAGCGCGACCGGATCTTAGCCAGGAGTATCTTCCCATTGCAGTAAGGCAGCAGCGGCGCGTAGGACAGCAGGGAGACGGCGATGATGTAGGTGCTGCACTCAGCCAGGCTCCAGATGTCGATGGGCACCGCGGTCCACGTGCCGTCAGACGCCTGTTTCTGGGTGATCACGACGGCGAAGCGGGCGATGGAGATGACCAGGCCGCTGTAGAAAAGGGGAAAATGTCAGCTTGTATATATATATATATATGTGTGTGTGTGTGTGTGTGTGTGTGTGTGTGTGTGTGTGTATGTGATCAGATGAAAAAAACGAGGTTCAGTGGCGCGATGTTTGGGGGAAGTGACTGACATGCTACCGACGAGGAACGTCAACCCGATTCCCAGTCTGACGCTCTTAGGCGCGTGCAGGTGCGCGATGATGGGGAGGGGCAGGAGCAAGATGACCACGTCCGTCGGGATGTTGGGGAAGCTGATCCATACAAAAAACGTTGCGCTGGTGATGCACGAGCCTGGGAGGGACGGGTGCCATAGCTTGGCTAGAGGCACGCACTGCACGAAGCTGACGATGACCACGGAGATCAGATGGAGGGCGACGACCGTCTGCGTCAGGTAGACTAGGTGTCGGAACCAGAGCTGGGGGAAGATGCGATGGTACAGCGTCGTGATTGAGAGTTTCGAGAACGCGACGGACCCAAGATAGAACAACGGAGCTGCCACGGTGGCTTTCGCGTACACCACCCTCTTTTCCGGATCTTGCTGCATCACTGCTGGGAGATGGTAGCCGACGCCGCCGTAGGGGAGGATGACTTGGAGATAATGAATGTTAGCCTCTGGTGGTGGCGGTAGTTGTGGTGCGCATGTTCAGCGACACCAGCGAGAAACGGACTGTCTCACCGGCACAGATTGCGACGAAGCCAAGCTGCATCGCAGTTGCGGCCAGGATGAATGAATCCTCATAACTGAACGGGATGCTGGCAATGCGTCGCGCGACGAAGCGAAAGGATACCGCAGTGGTGACCAGGACTCCGAAGACGACCAGGCAGATCTCCAGCTGGTAGCCGATGTACTCCTCCAGGTAGCCGGGAGGATACTCCGTAGCGACGCTCATGATGCTGCGACGAAAGTGAACACGCCGATGCCTGCACCGAACAGGTGTTGAATCGGAAGGTTGGGATCACGCATACTCTTTGAATGGATAGAAAGAGCTCTCCAAAGGGGCCAACTGTTCAGGTGTGAGTGGCAACGAGGAGGATCAGGGTGCAGCGACCGGTTCGACTTTAGTAGGAAAGGAAACAGAGAGGTGGGCGCCGAAGACGATATGTACCCCTTCGAGCTACATGTAGGGTTGCTGTTGATGCGGGACTAGCGCGAGAATGTAACCCGACTCGTGTCCGGGAAGCAAATCGTCTTGACTCCAGTCTCAGTGCGTTTAGAGTGGTGCTGCTGGCGCCTCGCGTTTCCCACGGAAAGATCGGCGTTCCACTAACCTTCTGCGGCGCGCACCCCGCTATCTGCTAGGCTCAGCTGGATGTGGGCGTTTCATCGATCCATAGCGATCCAAAATGGCATACTAGCGAGTTGTTGCACGTGGGAATAGGGTATCGTTCCGACGGCGGGAAATTGTTGCTCTTTGGCGCGACTCGCCGTCTCAGCGTGCCGGTTTGCTGATGTATCAATTGAGTGGTGAGTGGTAGAAACTGTTATATTGCGGACAATCAAACGCTAGAAGTGAACCACGCAACGTAGAGAGACGTTTTTGTCAATCACAGCATTATCCATGTCTCAGAAGCTGATATATCATTGATGAGAATTTGTCTGTATATAGTGGTCACAATGATGCACGATCATCAAGCAGGCAATACTATATCACATTGTGCTTGGGCCTGAGAGTCGATATGCTCCGATCATCATCGCCTTACCCCTTCAGAATCACTCGAACGCTCGCCCTTGTAGAGTCTCTCTATCTCATCAGTGTAAAGGGCGAGAGTCGGTGCTCTTTGCACGGTACCCTTGGCCGCGCGTGTTATCGGTCGTTCTGGGCGCGTGATCAATACCTTAGACCTCTGGACGGCCAAACCCCCGAGCAGTTCCCTGTTGGCGTCATCAATGACAGGCCAGATATCAGTAAGAAACTTGTCAGGGTCGAGGGTCGCCTGCGTATCCGTAGGCTCAACTAGGAGCGACAACGAAGGCCGACCCTGGCCTATCAAGAGCGCGCTGCTGATCTTGGAATCGCTCATGAGCCTCGCTTCCGTCACGGCCGGGTTGACCTTCCTTCCGGACAGCATGACGAGAATCTCATCGAGTCGCCCGCTGTGTTTCCAAAAGTCAGCCCGATGGGGATGGGATACGAAGAGATCATTCGTCTTCCAGACGTCAAGCTTTGGAAACAGCTGGAAGACCGGCTGTCTGTATTCGTCTCTCGTATTTCGTTTGAGCTTGAGTTCGTACATTCCGTCGATCACGTGCGTAAACCTGGCACCAGCCATGGGATGTATGCAGATCCACTGCCAGAGCTGCCGGGACCAGTCGCCGGCTGGCCTGAGCATTGGGAAGCCAGCCGCCTCGGACGATCCGTTAATGTTAAAGAGCTTTACGTGTCTGCTGATCTGATTGCCCGCTGCCTCCGAGATGTCCCCACCGGACCAGAAGATTGTCTCGACACGACCTGCAAGCTGTGCAGCGAGCTCTGGATTCTTCCCAATCTCATCGAGGACCGCAGGTCCCAGAAATGCCACATCTATTTTGACATGCTCAAGGGCGTCGAGGAAGAGCTGGGCGTTGCGAGGACGAGATTTCAGGGGCATCACAATCGCGGTTTGGTTTGCGATTGCGGCACAAAGTGTCGCTCCGATATTGCCTGTCGTATCGCATGTTTAGCATTCGAAAGCCTGTTGTAAATGTAAGCTGACTTACGTGAAATGGAGGCGTCATAGAAAACACGCGATTGCCCTGCCAGAGCTCTAGATTTCACCGTGTTAGCCAGGTCCTTGAGTCTCCGCTGCTGCATCAAACTTCAGATGATACGCCTCAGCAGGGTAGACGGTCCGACGATGGTGATCTCAACTCAAATATCAATGAAGTTTGTGAAGCAAAAATGCATTGAAAACCACTACTGTACCAAAAAGCCGAGGAATCGAAACCTACTGTCGTTGCTCTCGAAATCATCTGGGGGCTCAAGCTGTAGCATTTGAATGTAGCTAGCAGCCCAGGCGTGGGTGAGAATGATAGGCTTGGGCGCTCCAGTTGTACCTGAAGTATGCACGCTGACCAGAGGCTCATCTTTGGCGAGCTCATACTTTTTATCATAGGGATAGTGTGGCTGTCTGATCGTGAGGAGAGCTTTCAAGGAAGGTGAGTGGATGACAGTCATGGGATAAGATTGCAAGACGGGCTGTAGCTGCTCAGGAACGACATCGTCGGACACAATCACTTTGTTGCAGCCCACGGTCTGGAACAGGCTGATGCTGGAGGCTGCTGCGTTTGTTGTAGCCGGAAGCAGAAGCTGTGACTAGTCAGCGAGACTGCCTTGTTCTCAGTGGTTGACAGCAAGATACATTGTATCCAGCCTTGACAGAAGCCAGTATGAGAGCGTTGTATCGGATGTCATTCTCTCCCATGTATGCCACTGTCTCAAAGGTGGTGCTCTTGCCAAGGGTCTTTTCCAACCACCAGGCTAAACCATTGATGATATTTGCGAATGATTCGTAGGTGAGCTTGGAGAATCCTTTCGAATACGAGTTGGGATCGCATGGCATCTCTGCATACAAAGCTTGAGGACGAGTTGCGGCCATGCCATCGACGATATGGGGAAGCAGCTGCTTTGGTGATTGGAGCGGCCCTGGCTGATCCGGAGACTCTCGAAAGCGTATGGTGGCCATGATTTTGACAGGAGTGTTGGAAACGTGCAAGTCCAGCTCCAGGCATTCACCAACAACGTAGATGGGAGAGGCCATCCATTATTATACATATGAGCAGGCCACCACAGCTTTGCAGAGGCACACATCAACTCTTTGCAGTCGAAAAAGACCATCAGGCTGTTCGATCGCCAGTCGAGCGGTCGTGTACATGTTGCACAGCTGGCAATCATCCACAGCAGACGCCTGTGATGCGGCCATATCAGCCGCTGGTACAAGGCTGCGTGGGATGGAGCTAGGCAGCTGATTCACATTGTGCAATAGCGTGTGTGTCGAGCGTGGCCATAGAAACCCCGGGTTGGCGCTGCTTTATGGGCCGCCGAGATGCAGCCTTCGTCTCCGGTCAGCTTACCGCACAGCGCGACCTTTGCATCGCGACGTGTATATGGAGTCCATTCCCAGCTTATTAGAGAGACCAAATCAGACTTGGCAGGGAAGAGGCATTAGCTTTGGTGTTCAAGCCAACGAACTGCTGTTGATCTTTTCTCCATCAAGGCCGAACCAGACATGCGTATCCACGGCCTCTGCGTCGCGAGCGGTCCCTGTCACGCAAAAATGCATGTGCCTTCTTCTCTGCGTCACTGGCGCTCGAGCTGCATAGATCTACACAGCGGAAGCTGCGTCTGCAGCTGCATCAGCAGGAGGGGAAGAGGGTACGAGAGAGGAGAGAGAAGAGAGAGCGAAGACAGGAGCGAAAAGAGGGGTAGTGGCCTGTTTTTCGATGGTCCGTCGTTTCTCTACTGATTGGGAGGTTATTGTATAGATATCTGTATTCGAAGGCCATCTTTTTATAGAAGAAAGGCACATCTCTTCGTCACACCCGATTGTGGAAAAAACTCACTGTTCTTCTGCTATCATCTGTTTGTTCTCGCCATGGTTTTACAATCGTTTAAAGTCAAGTGGTACCGCCACCGCCCCGTTTCGGTCAATGGCCCAGTGGATGGCCCTGACACTTTGGGACGTGGAAACGGCCTCAGCAAAGCTCACCGAAGACGCAGCTTTTGTGCCCTCGGCTTTTTGTTCACTATCCTTTTTATTACTGGAGTTCCATCATGGCTTGCCTTTCTCCGATTCATGTATTACGGAGATTGGACAAAGACCTTGACCGCCTGGTAGACCCTACGCTTCTTTCAAAGGATTTATACGAATCTGATGGTTCCAGCGTCGATGAAGGGATTCACGAGGCTCTCCAGACGAAGATGAACACTACAAGCTTGGCGCACCCATCCAGCCATCAGCTGCTGACGACATGATACGTGAGTCAAACTAGAAGCCGTTCGAAAGCGATCTTGAGGCTCGAGCCCATCGATTCCTGTCACACAATGTGAGGGGAGATTTGAGTCGTTTTACTTGTCCTCACGGTGAGTTCTCCAAGAAAGGTGCGAGACCCAGGGAATTGGAAGCTGTTGTGCTGATGCGCTTCGTCATTGGACAGATCCTATATTCTTCCATCATGTTAACATCCACGGGATCTGGTGGCAGTGGCAGCAGACTGAGCCATCTCGGTGTCTCTACACGTGCAATGGGAGGCCAGACGGCATGACCGATGACATGCATGAGGCGAGCTTGAACGATAAAACGGACGTGGCAAGATTGGGTAGCGTCCTTACCGTATCATCAGTGATGAGGACGGTCAGCGACACGCTTTGCTATATGTATTGAGTCAAACAGTGTGTCAGAAGACTGCATTCACTGAGTCTACTGCAGTGCCTCCAGCTAAATTTGCGGACTTTTGTAGATGTTGTTCACCCGAGACTGGTTTGAGATATTGCATTTCATGTATTTCATGAAGGACACTTATCAGTTCTGATCAGATGCGACACATCTTGGTCACGTAAGCTGTATCCAGAATTGTTCCAGGACATCGAGACACTGAGACAATGTTTCCAGCAGCTGATCGATTCAGCTTATGTTAGCATCTAAAGTCCTGTACATCGCTACATGTCAGATCACGTAAAAAAAACTTAAATCTCAATTTTCAAGACAAGGCCAGTTTTCTATGTGCAGTAAGCTGCTGCGAAGTTGCGGGTGGATGGTCAGCGGTCAGCATATTAGCCACCCAATATGTCACAGCTCACTCTCACTCTTTCTAATTTCTAAGAACGTGGTGCCTGTACTTCTCTCACCTTCTCACCGAAGACAGAGCCGACTCATCGTGCTCGTGGCCAGCTTGCTCTGTCAACGACAGACTCGGTGAAGGAATCACCCACAGAGGCCCGATGAACGCTTCCATAAATCAAGCGACTGTTCGGGATACATCACGTCAGCTATCAGCTTGTCGGCCAAAAAAATGTCAGCCTCGTTTCCGAGAGCCTTGATAATCAGAATCATGCTGCAAAAGCACCGAAGGGTGCATCCCCAAAAGCGGGTGTCATGGCCTGGCTGCAGGTTGCGGGAGGATTTTGTCTGAGCTTCAACACGTGGTAGGTCAAGCCATGTTCCAGCCCTATGGGCCATTGTCCCGTGTTGGACCTCAGACAGGGGTTTGGTGAGCGCGTACGGAGTCTTTCAGACCTACTACTCCACCCAAGCACTGTCTTCCTCGTCCGCATCCTCGATCGCCTGGATCGGGTCGACACAGAGCCTCCTCATGTTCGCCGTGTCGTTTCTGGTTAGATCCCTGCTCGATGTCGGATACTTGCTCAGTCTCCTCTGGATCGGGTCCGCCCTCTCCGTGGTAGGGCTCTTCATGACGAGCCTATGTAGGAGCTGGTGGCAATTCTTCCTTGCGCAAGGCGTCTGCATGGGCTTGGGGTTTGGCTTTCTCTGTCTTCCCGCTCCAGCCCTCGTCTCGCGGCACTTCCACAGACATACTGCACTCGCTCTCATCCTGAGCTCTGTGGGCACTTCTCCAGGTATGTTTTCACGGGTGGGAAGACTCGGAGAGATGTAGCTAAGGCAGTCATAGGAGGAGCGATCTACCCAGTGATATTTCCTCCAGCTCGAGCCAAAGGTAGGTTTTGGCTGGGCTGCTCGGATACTCGCATTCGTTCTTCTGGGTACCCTGGCCATCCCTTTGGCATTCATGCGATTTCCGCCTCCTCGAGACGCTGAGACAGCAGCAATACGCACGACAACATCTCCGGAGACCTTACGGACGGTGCGCAAGGCCCTCAATCGTCTGGTAGACCCCACGCTTCTCTCGGACAAGCCATGCAACTTGCTGATCATAGCGTTGATGACGGGGTTGCATGAGGCTCTATAGCATCATGTACTACATCAACTTATTCTTGCTTCAAAGGACCGACCTCTCGGCATCGTTGGCGACACACACGCTGGTCATTCTCAACGCATCTTCCACCGCTGGGAGACTGCTCATCTCTCCGCTCACCAGCGTCTGCTATCCGGCGAACATCATTGGCATCACAGCAGCGGTGGCTATGATCCTGACGTTCTGCCTGCCTGTGATCAGCAGCGCCGTCGTGATCGGGGTTTGGAGCGTGCTGATCGGCTTCTTCGGTGGCACATTCATGGGTCTGCCAGCTGCGGGCGTCATAAGCATCAGCAGGAAAGGCGTCGACAGGATCGGCGCTCGACTAGGTGTGCTCCTCTTAACGGTTGGCTGCGGTGTGCTTGTGGCAGAACCCATAGCGGGCGCCGAGCTGGAGCGAAGCGGGAGTTGGACTGCGTTGGTCGGATGGTGCGGTGCGGTGCGGTGCTTTACTGACCATCCCTGTCATCAGCAATGCGAGTGCTCTGGCAACCAAAAGACATGAGTTGGAGGACAACTGAGCAATACAAATATGAACAACGTTGATGGGCGAAGCTTGATCTGATTGTCAATTGCACAAGACGACTCTATATTCTTCAGTAATGGACAGTCATTGTTCCTATTGCTGAATCGAGGCTGAATGGATCTGCACTACCTGAGTAATCTCGCGGCCGTCACCAGCGACAGAGGCGGATCATCACCAAGTCACGGGACTGAAGCTTTGTCCGATCGTTGTGAAGCTCGGGGTAATGGCAAGATCTAGTCGTATTCCATGCCGAGATACAGGACTCGCTGTATGTACTTCCATAGCCAAGAAATTTGTTTGGAGAAAGGGTAGCAGTGATTACGAATCTCGAGAAAGGAAGTATGTTATTATGTGTATATGACAGCAATCGGGTATTGTTACATCAATCCTCCCTATCCTGCTCCAACATCCGTTTTCACCAAATCGTTCCTGCTCTTACAGACCGTTGCTGTTGATGAACTTCTGAATGAAGTGGAAGGCATCCAGCGCGCTGTAGTGCAGGTTCAGGCCGTGGCCGGCGTTGGGCGCGAGGTAGGTGTCGGACGCCTTGACGTTGGGGTAGAGCTGCTTGATGGCCGCGGCCGCCTTGTTGGTCGGGAAGCTGCAGTTGCTGAAGCAGAACGGCAGGTCCTCGTTTCCGTTGACGACGGCCACCGGGCCGGTGAACCCAGGCGCGGGCTTGGCCAGCGAACCCTGAGTAAAGAGCTCGCCGTACGTGGCGGTCGCCTTCTGCAGGTTTGCCAACGTTGCGATACCTGCGTCGAAGCCGGGAAAGTTGAAAAAGGCGATCTGTCCACTCTGCATTTCGCCTGCCGTCAGGTAGCCCGGAGGTAGGAGACCGAAGCTGAGTGGCGTGTTCTGCGAGGCGATGGCGAGGTTCAGGCCCTGTGTGAACGCAGGCATGCCGGTCTGGTTGACGGAGAAGCCGGTCAGGATGGCGGCGTCAAACGTCGAGGGCGTCTGTGAGGTGGCCCCCTCTGTGATTAGCGAGCCGAAAGAGTGTCCGACGCCGACGACTGTCTTGAAGCTCCTGCGGCCGAAGGCGCCCTGCCGGAGCTGCTTCGCAAGTTCTTGTGCAATCGCAATCTCCAATGGTCCCTGAACGACGTTCAACGGGTCGGCCTTTTCTGACTGACCAACGCCGAGACGGTCGTAGAGGAAGGTGGCGTAGCCATTTTCCGCGGCGACGTCGACGTAGGAGTAGCCAGGGGCAAAGTCCCAGTAGTAGCGGTCGAAGCCAACGCCGTGGGTCAGGAATTGAAGCTTCGTGGCATTTGCAGGGCCACAGAGGCTGGCTGAGATCTGGTACTTGCCGGACACGGTCTGCTTGCTGCCCATGATCTTCTGTAGAAAGTTGGCTCCAGGCGCAGACAGGCTGATGAACGTCTGCGTCGCTACCGTCTGGTTCTGGGGGACCTCAAAGTTGAATTTGGTGTTCTGCGCACTGGCGTTGACAGCGATACTTCCAGACACACAAAAGGTCTTGCCACCACGCGAAGGGGTCACGAACGGTGCGAAGAAGCCGGTGCCATCAGGCACTTGGACATCTGAAGACGGCTGCACACCACTCGGAGAGGGGGCAGCGGCAGCGAGGCCGGCGACCAGGGCGATAGCAGTGGAGTACTTCATGTTGCAGAGTGTGGCAGACGGTATCGTAAGGAGACTGTGCTCGTACGGTCGGTGATGCTCAAGGCGCTTGGAATGCGAGGCATCGAGCCTTTATAGGCAGAATGTCAATGTCGATGCCGAACATTGCACAGTCACAACGGATGAGCATCTGCCCTTCACATGTCAGTCGACAGGCACACAGCTTGAGATGGTGCTGGTGTGGATGACGCACAGCTTGGTCTCATCGTGATGCGACCTGCTCACATCATTTGCCAGATTGGTGTTCCTGGCCCTTTAGAGTTGCGGCAGCGTTACCGGTAGGGTCAGAGCTACCATCGAGAGCCCGGACAGCCGGACGAACGACTAGGGATCAAAGGCGTGCGAGCGCATCGCAAATTCGCTCAATGAGTATATGCCAATCTCAAAATTCAGTTTGGGAGAGACGGTGGAGCTGCCAGCCGCAGTGCCGATCTTTTTCTCCAGAATGGAGAGGAGCTGACGAACTCTTGACGACAGTCCTTACCGTGTTGAACATTCCAAATCCAAGTCCTGCTTCCAATGAGCATCCAAACATTCAGACTGAACAGAATCAAGATAATAACGCGATGTAATCACCGACAAGGTTCTACTTATGGCCAGCCACAGTGGCAGCCTCCGTCCTGTTGTGCTGATACCGCGACTGCAGAGAAGAGCGCCGTCGATGAAGAGGCGGCTCTGCTGATATGATAGGGAAGCAAGTCCCTTGTCCGTGTTGGCCAGGGTCTTCACACGGTAGAGCTAGAGCTAGAGCTGGCAAGGGGGGAACGCCATCGACCAGGAGGAAAAGAAACTTTTCCGTGATAATCTGACGTAGCTCCACATTGTTGCTTTTCGGGAAACGTCATCCGTCGCCATGTTGATTTCCTCTTCCCGCTTAGCCGAACATATCCTTGCTCCTCTACCTCACTTTTTTGGTCATCTTGGAACTCTTTCAATTATTTTACGTACTTGGATAGAAAGAATGTTTGAATTCTCGTTCAGCATCGAATACATTCAAATTCATTGCCTGTTTTATTTATGCTGTTGGAGGCCTGAGTGCTCAGAAGCTACAAACGAGCAGGTAGCAAGCTTCCACATTGACGGAACGCTATGCAGAGGCTCTGTTGTATAGACTGAGGGCAAAGCACGCACAAAACAACAAAACAACAGTAGGTGCAGCACATACAGTGCATAGTAGGCAAGCAAGCAATGCCAGCTCTTATACATAGAAAAACTACAACACAGGACCTCTGAGAAGATAGCTAGATCAATGATGCAGTGGTAATATCATGCATACAGTAGCAATATTAGGCGCGCCTTGCAAAGCGCAAACAAGCAAACAAACTAAACTGCAATATCAAAAACGAGTGTATGAGCATATCATGCAGTGACCTATGGCGCAGAGCTCCATGTGAGCACCTGTGCGTAGCACAATGCTTACTTTGAAACAATATTCTATTTGCCTATAAAGTTGATAATATATTGCTCTAAATATTTTATTTCGATAAATATCTGATGAGTAAATATTGAATCTTTTTACAAAGCGACCACTGGGTATTAGTATTATGTCAATCGAACTGTTTCTCACTGAGGTCTCTAATTCGATGGGGAAAAAAAAAACGCGTGACATATAAAGTCAGAGCAGCTGGAAACCTGAACTTTTGCCAATATATTAAATGAATCGATTGCATACCCGTAATTGATTGACCAAGCTACAGCTCCAGCCCGATTTGGCCTGCAATGAGCTTTCCTCCAGCCCACAATTGATGAATCACGAACGTCAGGCTGGACTCGTGTGAATCACCCATTAACGATGAACAAATTTTCAACATCGTATCAAATCTCTATGAAGGCAACAAAACTCAGTCGCTTTGGCTTTTGATTGCCATTCGACCATTCGACTTACGGAGACTTGGTGGCTCATCCCGATGCAGTACAAGTGAGAGTTGCATTTGACTATCTAGATCGAGAATGGAAACTGGTGACGCGATTCGCAAAACTGCCCATCAGCAAGACAAGGCCTCAGAAGCCTACGATATCTCGCAGTCCCGCATCGTGATATCTGTGTACCCAAGAGTCTTTGGAGAGCCTTCGGACCGATTTGCCATAATAGTAGAAGACTCCGCCCACCAGGAGCCAGAGCACAAGCAGCCACGTGTTGAGCATGAATGCTGGAACGTAGCCGCTCGTCGCGACCCATGGTGCGATAAAGTGCGAGATTCCAAAGCCCCACAGGTCTCTGGCTAGGGTTACGATGATGAAGATGGGCGTCGCGACCGGCGTGTACGAATCAATGGCATAGGTTGAGGCGATCGACGATAGCGCGGTGGCTTGAATGCCGGCACATCCGTACCCAATGATGACGATGGCCTGTCAGAGCAAAGCGATAGAGTCAGCAGATGTGAAGCCTTGGGAATTCTGTAGGGTCGAGTGGTCAACTTACCCGCCAATCCCAGTGATACTGCAGACCGAATGCGACGATAAAATTACCTAGAATCATGATGAGAGCGTACGGGAGCATGGTCGGCAGCCTCATCTCAGCCTCTCGAATGCCTCCGTTGCGGATGGTCAGCTTCATCGACACCCAGTCGCTAAGAGGACCTGCAGTGAACAGTCCGATGAGGGCGCCGACCAGAGCAGCAAAGTTGATGAAGCCGACCGATTCCGTGCTGAAGTGGTACGGCGCGGCGGTGAAGGCGGTGGCCTGAACAAAGGTGATGGACAGGTAGACGGACGAGGACCAGGACTGGACCAGTCCAGCCCACAGTATAATGGGAAACAAGAGAAGTTTGAAGGGCACGCAAAAGCTGATGAGTAGTTGCTGAAAGGGCATCCGGTTCGGACGGAAGGGCCAAAACTGGCGAAACTCTGGACCACCAGACTCGGAGACGTCCGCTTGCTCCCTGATCGAGTCGTCGACGGACGGCTCTTTCTGCCCACCGCTTGAATTGTCGTTGACAACTTGGGCTCCTGTGTCTGGTGCGGTAGCAACACAGTTCCGCTTGCTATCTGGGCTGCTGCGATCCTCCTTCCTGTCCCATAGAGTCTCGGGAAAGCTAAAGATGACGACGAGCAGCCCGACGCAGTTTAAGGCCGTGTTGAGCCACCAGAAGCTGCGCCAGCCGCTGTTCTGAGCCATCACACCCTGTAGTATGGGGCCAAGAATGATACCACAGAAGAAGGTGGCGAAGAAGAGCGTGTTGTAGAAACCTCGCTCGTGGAGGAAGGTGACGTCGGCTATGATAGCGGGCTGGATGGCCACCCCTGTGCCGATTCCAAGTAGAGCAGACGCGCCGTAGAAGCTTTCATACGATGTGGCAGTGGCTCTCCACACAGCGCCAACAATAGTCACCACCTCGGAGAGGATCAGGACGGGTCTCCGGCCAAAGGTATCGCAGAGAGGAACCCATAGCCAATTGCCGAAGCCGAGCAAGAGAATCGTGATGCCGGTAAATTGTATGACCTGTTCGAGCGAGGAATCGAAGTCGTGGATGAGCTGAGGAAAGATGGGAGATATAGCCAGCGGTCCGAGTGTCTGCGCAAAGGTCAAAAAGATGGTTGATGCGATGGCGGAGAACTTCCATCGTGGACTCCAATTGAGCGGATCTCGAGGGTCGCTCGACGGCTGTGGAATAAGGATGATATGCTTCCGGCGACTCTTAGTCAAGTGTTGCTCACCAAGGTCGGCCATGACCTCAGTACCAGGTATGAGCTCGACATTGTCGAGCACAGTTTTTGTCTTGACCTAGATTTTTGGTATAGTGCAATGATTAGTACCAGCCCTTCAAATGTGTATAAAAGGGACGGAACAGAGTGGAAGAGGTCTGTGGAAGGTGAGGTACATCACTAACCATGGTGACGATTCGTTTCGGCTGCGACACCGGCCAACACGTTGTTCCTCCTCTGCAACAAACCCTTTATCCACACGGGGGTTGATTCGGGACGCCTCTTGTGCGATAGGCGGCGGTGCTTATTTGTGCCAACACGAGTGAAGCGCGAAGGGTAGGAGTTTCGGTGCGACTCGAATGACACGATCGTCTGGAGAGGAACGACAGGCAGTGATATGAGGAGCAAGCGGCTTGTGATGATTGATTGCGATGACAGGACACCCGGAGAACGACGAAGACATGGCAAGATATATGGACACGACTTTTGCGTGGCTGGCATCTTACCACAGAAATCATCCCAATGGTGCTTTTTCCTGAGCGACACGGAGGAAAAAAGCAGGGAAAGAGGCTAACAAGTGCAGATCCTTGTTTCGCTCCTTCGGCCGTGCACATTACGCCTTTTTCATGGGCCTCATAGTTTGTGCTACCGATTTGTTTGGCGCTTCTTTTTTTTTTTTTTTTTTTTTTTTTGGAACTAGAAGCAGGCCCGTTCACTGCTGAAGGGTAGAGCCACGTATGCCGCGTGGGCCGTAGCGAGCGGGACCCGTACATATCCGTCGAGCTGTCTCAAGCCAGCCTCGCTATTTCGGTGGACATCCCCACCCAGAATAGCCGTGACATTTGAACTGCCACCACAACATTCGCAAAATTCCGGTAGAGAAGAGCTCCGTGAATCGCTACAATGATTTCGAGTCGAATTATTACATTGTATGCCAATTGAAGATCAGTGACTGGCCGGCATTAGCTACAATTTGTGAGTGAAAGTAGGTCGACCCGAGGAAACCTGGAAGTAAGGCCTACATTTAGCGGGAGCATTTCTATCAAAATGGCGAGGAGGGTGTTCCCGTACTAAGGAATGACCGCCTCTAGGATGCCCTCTGTGTCTTTGGCGTCTTGAAGCGTCCACGCCTTCACTAACTGAAAGCCTGCTGACTCCAATAATTCCCTCCAGTCTTGTTCACTCCGCTCCAGCCCACCAAAGTTACACATCATATTCAGATCCATTGCAGCAACGCGTGCTGGTGCGCCTTGCTCGGGTATGATATGCTCGTTGAGTAATAGCTTCGAGTAACCCGGCTTCATAGCCTCGCGAATGTTCTGTAGAATCGACCGCGACTGTCTGTCAGGCCAGTCGTGGAGAACAAAGTGAAGATAATACGCACGAGCGCCTGGATCATCCAGTTAGCGGTCTGTCTGTTTCACTCCACAGTTCTCTGCTTCAGAAAGACTTTCTGCTCACCTTGAACTGGCTGCGGCTGGAAGAAGTCGTGAGCCATACACTGGATGCCATCCAGGCTCAGACCTTCTACAACGCCAGGTAGGTCCTGAAGCACGAGCCGGTCCCGCGTCTCAGTATAGGCACTCTGCAATTTCACAAGATCATGGCCCGTGGCACCCCCTATATCGACGAAGAGGGGAGAGTTATCGTCTCGCGCCCCTTGAAGGATGACCTCTCCGACCGGAAACCAACTGGACCAGTGTCTGCGGTTCAGTCCAAGACCGGACATCATAGTTGAGAAGACTTTGGACATTCCAGGTTGGGAGTGTAGGTACTCAAAATACGTCTTTTCTGTGTCAAAGTACCATTGGAAGGGACCATGGCTTGCAGAAGCCGGACTCTTGTAACCAGTACTCTGGAAGTATTCGTGAATACGCCCCTGAATGGCGCCTGAGTAACTATGACTGGTCGTACGTTAGCGAAAGGCGGCAGCGAACGATAGGGAGTGATTGCCTCGACGTACCATATCTTCAACGTCGCAGCAACCGGCGCCTTGGTGAATCCTTCTGTCAGACGCGTGGCCTTGTACGACTTGGGACTCGCCTCCGCTACGAGCCCCTGTGCGGTGAGGGAGCGCATCATTCGCACTATCGGTATTCGCAGTCACCGAGAGTTAGCGTACCGCAGTAGACACACAGAAAGAGAGAGAGAGAGAGAGAGAGGAAGGGCACCAAGTTGTTCGTGAGCACTAACCCAATATGAGTTCCTCGCATCCACAGACCTTGGCCAGTGTGGAAGAGTCGATTGATCGATCTCTGCTCTGCCAAAGCTTCTCGAAGATGCCTAGATCAACGGCGAAGCGGACAGCCATACGCTGAGAGCTCATCTACTCGTTCACCCAAGTCAGCATGTATTGGTTCAGCCATTCTTAGGTCAGACCATAGTACCTCGTATGCATAGCGCATGGCCAAATGGTCCGGGCTCTCAATACTTTGAGCAAGCTTCTGAGCAATCGAGAGAGCTTCGAAACGAAGATCAGGCGAGTTGAATAACTCAGCCGAGTTGATAGCATTGAGCTTGCTTAGGCATGATCGGAACGTCGAGATTTCTGCATCTTCCTTTTGAGGGGCGCGAGGACCGACTTCCGGTGGCTCATTTGCTGCTGAAATAACTGTGGAAGGCGACATGATTCGGTCTGTTGGTGTTTGTGAAGAAAGGAGCAATGAAAGGATCATGAGTGTATTCGAATTCTTAGCATTGGGCTCAAGGGCTCATTTAAGTCATCGGTCCAAGGCTCAACGACCGCCCGAACTGAGCTGTGTCGAGAAGCCCGGTCATCACTGTCGCTACTGCAGGGACATACCTACTACAGCTCTAAGCGAAGACCTCTGAGCAAGATGTCAGAGGCAGAGGGAAAAAAAAAAAAAAAAAAAACCAGGAAAACGAGCTGGAGGACCAAGAGCGAACGTTTCGGTCCCGACAAGGCTGAGCTGTGCTTCGCAAAAGCCTGGATCTGCGTATCTTCTCAGTACAGGAAATGATCAACATGGCGAACAAAGAATGACTGGTGAATCAGTGATGACAACAGAGATGCGAAAAGGAGGGAGTGGGTGGTGGTGCGCGGGCAGGTAGGCAAGTAGGCGCAGAAACCAACCCCCGGCAGCTGGCTCGGCTAGAGACAGCGAGGCGCCAGTTTCACACTAGCACATGCAGCAAGTGACCTCAGTGGCTGCCAGAGCCCCCGGGGGAGCAGGTTGCCAGCTGCGTGACTCGTCCAGCGGTAATTGCCGCGATGCCCGAAATGGTACGTACCTAGGTATTTCAAAGGTCGGCTACAGCGGGGCGTCGATCAGACAAAGCCTCCTCATCGAGCGTGGTGGGGAGACGGCTGGCCACGAAATATTGCCGACTATCTAGGAAAATGAGGACCACTCGTTGTGCCGCGTCTTGTGCCGCGCCTGTGCCACGCTGTCGACTCCTCGAAACCGTCTCGTGGGCCTAAGCTGAATGCAGGTCTTGAGCCTGCCCGACGTTTCCTCGACCAAGGCTCGGAGTTTTGGACGTTTACGGCACCAGGAAGACTAGGGCGGTACTGCACGTCGACGATCCTTCCGACCGCGCTGTGACGATCAATGCAACATCGCTCGAAACGGAGTGGCCCTCAAGCCTGCTACAGCCAGGGCTTTGTTGGGAACGATCCCAGCATATAGCTGGACTATAGTGGCAGATGACCGTCTGACCTGCATGCGGAGTAGCGTAAGCAAAGCAGGCAAAATGGCACAGTGCACTGAAGTGCAGGTCTGGAGGCCCGGGGCAGAATGGACCAGGTAGCTATCACCTCCCTCATCCACACAAGCACATCTGCATATCTGCAAATTTTCACTTACGCACTTGCATCGGAGACTAAACTTATGCATGGCAACGCCAATTCCACACACCTCCTGAACTCGTAGTACAGAACGGGCTCTGCAAATGACAATGTCCAGAAAGAGGTGCCATAAAACACCTCATATTAAGGCCTTTAATCCTTTGTTACCTTGACCTCGTTGAGTACCCCAGCAGTCCTCGTGCAAGGATTGATTGCTGGCACCTTATACAACAGTATCAATATGTCTTCACCGATCTATCCAGGTGCAGCTCCTCCCCCTCCAGGGGTTGAGGCGGACATCAACGCTCCTGCAGGACCTATTGCCGAGATCTCTCACGCAGTAACAACAATTCAGATCGTCTTCCCTACGATAGCTTTACTCATACGGCTTTACGTGAGGTTTTGTCTTATGAAGAAATGGACAAGAGTTGATTGTGAGCGATCCATAAAGATCGAGGATGCGCTCAATGCTAATTGATTTGCTTCCATCAGCTTGCTTTATTCTGGCCTATACCTTGCTGATAATTAACATCGCGATTGGTTACACCTTTCCCAAGTATGGGCAGGGGAAGGATGTCTGGAATGTCACTCCAGCAGACTTTACCAACTTTCTCAAGGTACGCACCACCTGCTAGTGTACTTGGTCGTCTTCTTTAGCAACTAACAAGAGTAGTATGAAAACCTACAGCAGTCAATCTATGAGTTTGCAGTGCTGTTCTCAAAGACGACGCTCCTACTGCAGCTCGAAGAGATCTTTGCCCCCAAAAAATCCAACTTCTCTGGTCGGCGGAAGCTTATCTGGGCCATAATCATCCTGAACGCTATATTCTTTCTGATCGAAGCCTTTCTTCGCATCCTACAGTGCATTCCTCGTCGAAAGATCTGGGACGTGTCTGTACCTGGACATTGCTTGGACGTGGAAAAGGCCTTCATATCGACCAGCGCCGTGAACGTCCTCGAGGATCTCATCATTCTCGCCCTTCCCATCGTCTGGGTCTCCCACATGAAGGTCAGCTTTGGGAAGAAGCTGTCAATTGCCGCCGTCTTCGGGGTCGGTATCTTGTAGGCTCAGATTCTCCGCCACCCCATACCACGCGCTATCTTACTGACCACCTTATAGTGTCTGCGTCTGCAGTATCATGCGCCTCGTTGGCAGCATTCAGAGCGTTGGCAAGACCGACCTGACCATTGCTTTGGTCTCCGTTGCTCTCTGGGCGTGAGTTTGCTCCTATGAATTCGATGTTTGTAAGCTTATTATGCGTGCTTTACTAATACTCACCTCCTCCTTTTACAGTCAAGCGGAAGAATCTGCTGCGCTGACCGTCACTTGTCTACCGTTACTACCGCGTATCGTGAAGAGGATCCGTAAGACCGACGGATCCGCTTCTGGAGCGAGCTCATGGCAGTCCAGACCTCTCGGGGGCTCGCGTAGATCACAGGCCAAGACTTGGGTCGGAAGCTCGGCAGCTACAGATGACACTTCTGAAAGGCGAGGCTTTACCTCAATTGGCAGCATTGACTCGTTCACGGAGCAAGGGAAGCATATCCCTCAAGCTGAAGAGCTTACGGACCTCACAAATGTGCGAGGAATCGTTAAAACGGTGCATATTCGACAACGCACTTCTGACTGAACGGAGCAAGCTCGAGCTGAACTCGTGACCGATATCTTCAAAGAGAGTAAGGGAATCGGGTGCACCAGTTGAGAGTTATATTTCGTAGGATAGTAAGGTTCTGACGAATCATCCAGTCCATTTAAGTCATCCAATTTCACAGAATAGGGCTTTAGCTAGCACAGTATACGATCTTTCGAGTACTTCATAAT
Organism: Erythroxylum anguifugum; assembly: GCA_027478595.1. Lineage (NCBI taxonomy): Eukaryota > Viridiplantae > Streptophyta > Magnoliopsida > Malpighiales > Erythroxylaceae > Erythroxylum > Erythroxylum anguifugum. Next base: position 24,189 of record JANIPN010417427.1, read on the forward strand.
TACTTTCAAAGGCAATGTCGATTTCGGAGTTAGAATCAATAGTATAGCACATATAGGGAGAAGGGTCCAGCTCGGGTCCCGTACGAGAAAAAAAAAATGAACGGCTGTGGCGACTCGAAAGGGTTGGAGGTAGATCAGCAGCTGGATTCAACGGACAGTAACTTATATATAAGGTGGGACGACTTTCCGGAATCCTTCCACCCATCAGTGTCCGCGGGGAGCCATAGAGAACTCCCAACACACGGACGCGTCATCTTGCTTCAAGGCTTCAAAATCTTTCCATTCTTCAATATGTCCGATCAGACTACGTACTTTCGCGATGAGGCCGGTTCTTTGCTCAATTCCGAGGAAAGCTCAAGACCAGGAGAATCGGAGAATACACAGAGGCTACTTGATAATGGGTACGACGGTGCCCCATTCTATGGCACAAACCTTCGATCAAGATTGCTCAGCACTGGGTTCACCACGTCGGTGACCCTGAACATCCTGCTGCTGCTCTCTGCCGCATTCTACCTTTTCAAACACAGTGCCACCTGCGAGCTGGTCTCTGTCAAGGTGGGCGGATCCGTGAGCATCCCAAGTATCACCGGTCTCGAGTTCGACAAGCCGACGCAGTACAAGCACCATACCGAGTTCGGATGGGAGAACCTGACCCTGGCCAACGAGCGCTGGGAGGGCCTCTCGACAGATCCGTTGATCGTTGCTCTGCCTGACGAGTGGGCCGAAACGCACGGTCTACCGCGATCAGCCCGCTGGCCCTGGGATGCAACGCGGGGACGTTACTTCATCCGTGCATTTCATGAGATGCACTGTCTGAAATACATCCGGCGGTACGTGCTCGACTGGCAGGAGGGTAAGGGGGAGGTGTTAGTTGGTAGGCACACGTTACACTGCCTCGACAGTCTGCGACAGAGCGTCATGTGCCGAGCAGATGACACCCTACAGATAACAAGCGATAATGCCAGCTTCGCTATCGGTGATCAGCAGTATACTATGTGCAGGGATTGGGATAAGCTGATCGAATGGAGCCAGACACTCGAGAGGCACGCATGCCACCACAGTCTGGACGACTACAGGACGATCAAACATAGCATTGAGCGTTACGCCTTTTGCCCGGATGCGAGCCCTTACAAAGCCATTCAGGAGAAGTATTTTCAAGAACACGGACACAGAAATCCATGGGAGTAGACAGCAGTTGTCACCTTAAGTCATATACATACTTCAGTATCGATAGAAGAATAAAACAGATGGTTTCAAAGTCTAGGCCCTCATTGATACGGTGGGAAAGTGACTTGAAGGAGACCATGATATTTCCAGCTTTTGGCTGGTATGTGCGTATCCTCGCGATAGTATTCTCCGGTTCTCACATCTCTGCTTCTAGTCGCGCACGTGAGAATCTGGATTAGGCCGTAACGCCCAGTATGTGCCTCAGAACGTTCGCAGATATTGTTGCTAAGGGTTAGTACAGCACCGGAATCCACACTCTTCCCCTTTGAACATGGGCTGTTGGTGAATGTAGGTGTGTGGAAGCAGACCCCAGCTCCGGACACTTTTTCAGCTGTCATGCATACGCAGGGGAACGGCGCACGAGATGATACCTATCGTCAGCACAGCATGTAGGTGCTGTTCTGGATCTGAGGCTTGAGCAAGGCAAAGGACCAGTTCCCTACTGCAGCGTCGATCTTTTCTTTGGGTGCATCAGCTGAGCGAATACTTATTGCTTTGTGCTGAGTGATTCTGGCGCTGACAGTAGTGCAGGCGAAATTACGTTTGTGGCGGCTGTGATATGTAGGCGGCCGGAGCAAAGGCCTAAACGCCGTGGGCAACCATCAAGACAGCCTTGTCTTGGCAGCCTTGTCTCGAGTTTCATGTCACCCATCATCTTCGTCTCGTCTACTACCCATCTCCGCCCATACACTGCAGCCGGTTCGTGTCGATCTTCTATACGCCTCTTGTAGGTGATGCTGGACGAGAACACTCGGCATAATACTGGGCCTGATCTTGCCGGATTTACTTGATCCTGCCGTCATTGCCGTCATTGGTGATTGAATGGGTGGTACAGCTTCTTATTTGCATCGCTAGGGCAATGTCGTGCCACAGAGATCGTCCTCGCATGGGGAGGCCCATCTTGTTTCGATCAAAGCTTTGGTCGATGTCCGGCCGCTCGAATATTGCCTAGTATGCTATCGCCACGCCCGGGTCATGCGGATCGTGCGTCCCGTGCGTCCCGTGCGTCTTGTGAGTCCTGTGCGTCCTGTACGTCCTGTACGTCCTGTACGTCCTGTACGTCTTGTGCGGGCTGTACGTTCCATGCATTCTGTGTGTCCTATGCGTCTTCTACATCTTGTGCATCGCGTGCATCGCCTACAAAATTGGTTTAAAACCAGCAAGAAATGATGCTCGAATAGGGCCGGAGGAAAAGGTATATAGCTAGCCATCCAAGAAGCAAAGTTTTCCCCATATCTCCTTGCTTTCATCCTACAGAATACCAGAGAGAAGGATACGAAGATTCGATTCGCATAAGCAGAATTTTTTTACCCATCTATTATCACTACCTAAGACACAAGATGAAGGCTTCAACCGTCATAGTGCTACTTGGTCTCGGCCTTGCTGGTGCCCGACCTTTGGGTGAGCTGTCTTTATCTCGACCTCTTGTGTCTTTGTTAACCATCTGAGTAGCGACTCCAGGTGGCCCGACTCCTGACTACAGACGCGACGAGCCGACGCCTGACTACAAGCGTGACGAGCCAAATCCAGACTATCGCCGTGATGAGCCGACCCCGGACTATAGGCGTGACGAGCCGACCCCAGACTACCGTCGCGACGAGCCGACCCCAGACTACAAACGGGAAGAGCCCACCCCCGACTACTAGGAAGCAGGCGCGTTGTTTTTCGAAAGTCAGGAAGGGTGTCTACTGCGCGCCCTGTGTTTATCTCCTGTCACCGTGGCATGACAGATACGCTCGTTTTTCTTGGGTGACCGATTTAGGAAGACTGAATTTACTCTCACATACTACCAGATTGATCAAGGGATTTACAAGCATATTTCCAGTAAGATGTGACGTAGACTTCAGACTTGGTTTTTAATGTGATCCTACCAATTCCCTCCAATTTCTCTCAGAAGTAGACGCTAACGATATCTTAATCTCGACACTTGTGGCCGAGAAGTGAGGATAATCATGTTTTCTACCATTGGATGGAGATGTATATCTCGCCAGGGTTGGAGAGACGTTTTTCTATATTCCAGCAAGTTCAAAATACAGTGACAGCCTGGCGTAGCCGTGGAGTAATGAAGTGGGATCAAAGGAGGACCCGTGGTGATATGATCCAGAGGAGAGAGATATTCGTGAATATCGCAACAAAGCAGAGCCTTTTTTTTTTTTTTAAGTATAGCGGGAGGATCATTTTTGACTGCTGGCAAGGCACATAACAGGACTCACGCTTTCGAACATAATAATCACAGTTTGATAGTATTCCATTAAATATGTTCTGTCTCATTTAAAGATACTCGTAACACAACATCGTATTTCGTGTGTTCAGGATGTCAGCGACACGCACCTCAGGCGCCAAATCACCCACAGACAGCTTATCAGAGGACGATGCCTGTGTTTCATCTTCGCCCGAGTTGGCTCCGCTACTGCTGCCAGTATACTGCTGCATCTTGCCTTGTTTCGACTGCTGCCAATGAAACCATATCCGATCAAGCTGGGTGTGATGCAGAAAGAAGACTGGGTCTGTAGATATGCAATAATGTTAGGTCACGCTGTTCCATACGGATCCGGCATAAGTTCTTTTACGGGGAGTCATACCGTAAGGTGCGGTGAAGACCTGAAAGTCTCCTCGAATGCTGCGCGGAATAGCGTTGTGAGAGGCGTGTTCCAGCCCGAGATTAAAGTCTTCGTAGCTATCATCACGCAGTAGCTCTTCGACTGCACTCGGACTGATCCATGACCGGTACCGGGCGAGCTCGGCGGATGGGGCGAAACCTCGCGATAGGCAATGCGGTCTGACTTCGTTCTTTAAATAGTTGACCGTGAGGTTGGCGAAAGGACCGGTCGTCACACAAGTACCGTTCAAGGTGACCTGTCCAACGCCCGAGCCGTCGCCACCGAAGCCGAGTTCATCGTCCCATATAGGCGCTTTGGTAATATCCTGCCAGTCAAGCGTCCAGTCCCAATAACTATAACTCCACGTCAGTACCTACTCGGTTTCTAATACACATATCGAAAAGGGTGACGGACGCTAGGTGACCGGTATAGCTGCACTCATCCCTCAGCGCATTTTCAAAGATATGGATAAAGAGCCGGTGCCATGCCAGGAACAAGGCTGTATCGTGAGCTATCCGTATATCAGTCGATGTTTCATGAGGTAGGTTAGATATACGCACACTTCTCACCATTGTGGGTATGGACGTAGGGAAAATCGTCGTAGAGGCTTTGCTCCGCGTTCAGTCTAGACGGTCTCTGGCGTAGACAGTTGACGGCGTCAATATACTCCTTCTTTTCCTCGTCACTCAATGCTCGCCACTCCCTTCGGACCGCTAAAGAGTCACAGAGATCGTCTGAGATACTCATCTTAACCCTTGGGTCTGTGGTGTGGAAGAATATGATAACCAGAAGGCTAGCGGCTACGACGGCGAAGAGCAGCAAGCACTGCCAAAGTATCTTCCTTGAAGATAGCAGCTTTACCTTCTGATCGCCCTTCTCAGATGAGATTTCATCATCGCCATCATTGGTTTTCAGAGGTTCGTAAGCCGTCTCGCGCGTGGTATCGAGGAACTTCATATTTGACAAGTGTTAGGACGCGTAGTATTGAGTAAGACAGTTGAGGGCAGGAGAAGGGCAGGATTCGAGACTCGGAATTTGGAAATTCCAATGGCGGAAAGCCTAAAAGGACGGACAGCCCATATGTAGGCACACAACAGGATTTCCCTTCTGTCTCACAGAGGACGCTGAGATCTCAAAGGACAGCTAACAGAATTGATTTTTGTACGCTCGATCGAGTACCCTACCTAGAACCGTCTTAGGAAGACGTTGCGTGCTTCAGACATATTGAACATAAGCTCTTGTTACCCCACCTGTATGCACGTTCGGTGACTTTGGGGGAGAAAACTTTCTGGAGCGATCTGCTGCTACTACCTTCAGAGACGCAGGAAAGCAGGCTGACTGTAGTTCAAATTCGCCATCACATCATTTCGCATGTCTTCGAAGACTGCAAAGAGCAGTACACGGGAGGCAAAGTTCGAGCCGGCTAGCTGAGAGGCGTAGCATGATTACGCCCTACGCACAGCTCAGCCAGGGTCCTGAAACAGCGTGACTCTTTGTTGTGATAGCAGGCAGAGCGAAAAAAAATGGTTACCGCCTGCGCACTGTCCGGGTGATTCCATTTACAGCAAGGACCCGACGCGTCACTGCGGCCAAAGCCGCTAGACAAGGCTGTAAAAGGTAAACAATTAGAGAATCATCTACGCCACTGATCACACGGACGTTTTCATGCAAGACGGACGGACAATCCAGCATTTACATACGCCTTTCTCCACAAGGAGCTTCAAATCCCTGCATTGAAGGTAGGCTGTGCATTCGTGATGTTTTCAACTGGCTAAATCATGTACCTCGGCCTGACTCTGAAGACCGTCTGCCTCAGCCCTGTCACAAAGAAGCGTGGGTGCGGTCGGTCAAGAGGAAGTATGGAGCGTGTGATTTTCTTTGTTCTACATCTTCTTATTTACCATCTTAGCAACCACACTCCGTATTCGTTCAGCCAGTTGGTATTGGCCATTAATCTTGGGCTTGAATTGAATATAGAATTCTTGATTCTCAAGCGAGAGCGCCACCCGAAACAAGAAGGCTATGACCAGAGCCATGAACACTCCTACCCAAATCACGCTCGCCTCCAAGGCCTCAAGTATTTCTAAACTCAACCTGTCCAGCGATATTAGCAAGGAGCCGCCGGTGACGCTCGATACCCACACGCTAGAGGAAGAGCCTGCATCATCCGCCGAAACGGCACCAAGTACTCCCCCGGATGGTGGCATCACTGCTTGGCTTCAGGTGCTTGGTGGACATTTCCTTTTCTTCAACTCCTGGTAAGTGACCGAGCGAGAAAGAGTGTTTGCGTGTCACTATGTACAGTCTACTGTTTTCCTAATTCATGTGAGATCTTATTTGCGAGCCAAATTTCGTTGCTCTCGCCCATAGGCTTTTTTTACTAACAGAGGCTCACCTACAGGGGCATCGTCAATAGCTTTGGTGCCTACCAGGCCTACTATGTGACCGTTCTACCAGAAACTTCGTCAACAATAGCATGGATTGGAACCTTTCAGGGTTTCCTTGTCGTCCTTGTTGGCGTCTTGACTGGGCCACTGTATGACCAAGGCTATCTGCGTGCCTTGCTCGTGTTCGGCAGCTTCCTGGTGGTCTTTGGAATGATGATGACCTCGCTCGGTACTCAGTACTACCAGCTCTTTCTCGCACAGGGTCTGCTGGTTGGTGTCGGTGCTGGGTGTCTCTGTGTGCCGAGTATAGCTGTTTTGTCTGAGTACTTTAGCACGAAAAGAGCTTTCGCGACTGGTCTTACAGCTGCCGGTGGCGGCGTAGGTAAGAAGACGCACCATCAGTGGATTCTCTCAAATTATATGCCAGCTTACTGACTTATCCACAAGGTGGTATAATATATCCTATCATCTTTCGTCGACTTCAGCCGATGCTAGGCTTCGCTTGGGCGACACGCGTTATTGGTTTCGTTGCCCTTACTACGCTTATCGTTCCATCAGCAGTATCCAGGTCACGCAGTACTCTCGCAGGTAAAGGACGAAGGCTCTTCGATGCCTCGGCCTTTCGTGATCCGCAGTTTCTGTGGTTTTGTCTCGGAATGTTCTGTTCCTTCGCAGGAGCCTATATTCCCTACTTCTACATCGTATTATACGAAACAGATTCGCTTCACATCAACGTCGATCTGGCCTTTTACATTCTTGCCCTTATGAATGCTATGTCTGCCTTCGGAAGAGCTCTGCCCGGTCTGCTCGGCGATAGGTTTGGCTCTATGAACATGTTACTGTTATGCGCTATATCCATCTCAATCCTCGCCTTTGGCTGGACAGGGGTGCAAAAATTGGCTGGCGTTGTCGTGTTCGTCATTCTGTACGGTTTTTTTTCCGGTGCTCTGGTCTCACTTCCGGCCACCGTCGTCGCCGGTCTTCACCCAGACCGGTCCAAGGTTGGCACCCGGCTTGGCCTCAGTTTTGGCTTTGCCGGTCTGGGATTCTTAATCGGTAGTCCCGCTGCAGGTGCTCTAATCCACCCGAACTCGTCTGGTGGTGACAACAAAGGAAGCTTTCGGGACGCCCAGATCCTAGGAGGTTCGCTTGTTCTAGCTTCTTTCTTGTCATTCAACATGGTGAGGCTGATACGCTGGAGGGCTGACGGCGCCTGGAAGATGTAAAGGTATCGATAGGATTCAACGTAGCTTCCTTGAGAACGCTAATATAGCAGGCGACAAAACAGCAAACACCGTACAAGCGCTGTCGTACCCGAGTCGCCGAGGCCTCTGCCGAAGAACCTTGATAGGTGCCGAGATACAGACAATATACGCATATTACTTGGTATCGGACGTTCAGGCGAATAGAGATCCATCCGGACTGAGTCTAATGATCAAATACTGTCCTTTCATGCGTGCCAATTGATAGCATAGCATGTAAAGAAACGGGAATATACAACGCATGGGTCGGTAATTTCTTGACGTTTGCTACTGATTGCGTAGCTACAAGACTATAACTTTGCAGATACCACCATATGATGCTAAAATTTCGCAAGCTAAGCAAACAATTTCATTCGTTTCAGACTTGTCATACCTTATTCGGACTCTCCAAGAGAGCGAATTGTCACAGCTTCAGCAGCACTGCCACGGAGCCGAAGCAAAAGCAGTGCAGTTTAGAGGTTCGCAACACGGGAGGCGCGTCTCTTTCCGTGCTGATAGCCTCGTAGCCTGAAGTGACTTTTATAAATTCTTTTTGGAAAAGGATGTGCAGATTCCTCTTGCACCATCCCAAAGTCCTCAACACGAAAGCGTCAAGCGCTATTTGTCAACGGCCTTTGCGGTCCACATTTGGCAGCCTGACCATGTAGCGAAACCGATAGTTTCCATACCCCTTATCATCATCCGTTCCGCGCTTCACCCATTTCCTAATGTCAATATCCAACGTCTGCTGAATCTCGAAGCCATGCCTTTCATAGATGCGCCAGCCGTATGCGGATGCCTGTACCACAGACATCAGTGAGAGAGCATCAGCCAGATCGATGCTGTACTGAACCAGCGCACTACCGACGCCCCTCCCCTGATAGGCTGGGTCCGTGAAGAGACCTTGTATCACCATGTGCTCACAGCCTTGCGTGATCTTGCTGATCCAGCGGGCCGAGTCTCTGTCGACGAAAGCGCCAAGTCCCTCCCAGAGCTCTAGAGACGTCGGCCCGGCGGAGTAAACTGACATGAATGAGTCCTCTGATCCGTCGTCGCTGGAACTTGCCTCCTCGCTCATCTCCCGTTGAACCCGCTCGTCACGTTCTGCAATTTGATCCGGAGTCGGGATGTTCCAGCACGCGGTCGCGATGATCTCGCCTGTCTCCTTGTCGACAGCGACCATGTGAGCCCAGCTCGGATCGTCAATCTGCCCCTGAAAGATGGCACTGTATCCAGCCAAGAACTCTGCACTAGTGTCCCAGTACCGCTTGAACGCATTGTCGGTACGAGATGCCTCGAGGTAAAGTTCCGCAATGGAAGGAATCTCCTCGGGGGCTGCCCTGCGAATATCGTAGAAGGGTTCAGCAGACATCTTGAAAAGCGAGGAATCAAAACGTGGGAGAGATGCAGCTTGTTGACTTAGTCTGTGCTGGCAGACATGACAAGCCGGAGCGGTCGGGACGCATTTAAGTAGTCCAGCCGCTTAATGACCTCCAACACGACTGCTGAGGTTGAAGATGCACAGATCTTGACATGCTTCAATTTGACAGGAACATGATATGATTCCATCTCTTGCGTTACGGGAAATCTTCAACTCACAGCTTTAAAGATCTGTAGGGAAAGGTCATTCAAGTACATCTTCACATTTTGCTTCGTGGCAGTTGAGATTCCCACATTCAGATGGCCTTGTTCCATCAGAGACGTCAGGTTGCCTTCACACGCTTTGTTGCAAGGTCATCTGTCTTTCCTAAACATGCTGAAGCAGAAGACTCACAAGACCTGGGATTACAGAAGTACTGTACAGACACCGTTTATTCACGAACACATCAGGTTGCACAGAGACACGATAGCACAAGGCGTGCAGCAACTCATCACACACTGGTGCACAGAGTTGGCTGTGCGAGAGTGCAAAAGACTGGCTCTCAAACCTGCGTCACAATGTGTGCGGATGACGCAGAGAAGATTGCTCATATATAAATTGCTCATCAAGCAATCATAACCAGACGATTGGCCTAGTCGACGAGTCTTGGGCCGAAGCTGTGACAGTAGAACAGACGAGTTGAGTTGTGATCTATCGATCATCTTCATGAGGAAGTGACTTGTTCCAGGAAGCTGCACTTGCAGAGAGCAGTTTTAAACGACCTTTCCACACGACCTTTCTGAGAGTATATTGGGAAGCGGTAGAAAGAGGGTTGACAGATAAACGTGAGCAGAACATTCCGTCATGGATTCATTTCTGACCCAGTCGCTGACAGCTCATTGCTTCACCATGTTCCCTACCTGGATTATTGAAACAACACAGAGACCAAATATGTACAGCATGAATTGGTAGCATAGCATACCTCGACCGATTGTAAATAACGATGCTAGCGCATCAAAGGCAGGAAATATCAAGCTATCAGTAGAGCCGAGCCCACGCGCTCCTCTTCAGGTAGTGGTCAGAGAGGCTTTGAAGTGCGGTGGCGAAAGACTTGTGAGAACTGACGACTGACGACTGACGACTGACGACACGGCCAAAACTCGACGCAACGTGATACGTTGCACGACATCACGAAACCTCCGAGACCGCATCTCTGCACAATGTCAACTTCGTGGAAATCTACAAGTTGCCGAACCAGATGCCAGATTCATTCCAAAATCATCGAAAAACTCAAGACGTGGTATTTCAAACAGACGTCCGGACCAACATATCGCGGTCCCTTTCGAGTCAAGGTGGAGGGAGTCCTTTGCTTAGGCGCGACCAAGCTCTCTCTTGCGCGCGCGCGCGCTAAACCTGGATTTAGCGGCGGCAACGCGGCTGCGGATGAACAGAGCCTCAGCATCCTTTTTGCCGAGGGGAGCCGCATTATTAGCTCGGACGGGGAATTGGCAGAAACCCCTCGTGCCCGGTCTTCGAGCCCATGGCTTGGCGCTGGAGATGCGGCGTGGAGTGCAAAGGCGATGACAATTGCTAGACTTTCATGCAACGCTACGGATGAGCAGATTTCTGAAGAGGTTCGTTTGTAATCGGTATTTTATGCAGTATTAAAAGGTCTCACGATGCGTATCGTGGGACGAGCAAGGCATCTCTGCTACACCTTCCACGGCTTGCAGTCCTTCCCAATCTCAAAGGGTGCTCCCGTCTTCTTCTTGATCTCCTCGATGGACGTGTCCGGGTTGTAGTCACGCAGAGTGAGTCCCTTCTCGTGGTCGACATCGAAGCAGGCTAGCTCTGTGATGATGGTGTGCACGCATCGTGCTCCGGTTAGAGGCAGATCACACTTTTCCTTGATCTTGGGCCCGCCGTGCTTGTCGCAATGCGTCTGTATCACCACAATCTTCGTCTCCTCAGGGTTGGCGACCAGGTCCATTGCGCCACCCATGCCCTTCACCATCTTGCCGGGAATCATGTAGTTTGCAATGTCGCCGTACTGGCTGCACTCCAGCGCGCCGAGCACCGTCATGTCCAGGTGGCCTCCTCGAATCTGGCCAAAGGAGACGTCGCTGCCAAAGGTCGACGCGCCTGGGATCGGTGTGATGGTCTCTTTGCCCGCGTTGATCCAGTCGCTGTCCTCCTCGCCCTTCTTCGGATATCCACCAACGCCAACGATGCCATTCTCGGACTGAACGTACACGTGTCTCCCATCTGCTGCGGCGTAGGATGCAGCAAGCGTGGGCATTCCGACTCCGAGGTTGCAGCTTGAACCAGGCTCGAATTCTTTCGCGGCACGCTTGGCTATTGTGTCACGGACACTCTCTTGACCGCCTCCCTGCTGCTTTGCGTCCTCTGCATTCTTCACCACTTCAATCCTGCCCCACTTCTGGCCCTTGAATAGTCTCCTCACGTTGAGGCCTGGCAGATGGATCGACTCTGGCGACAGCTCACCGGTCTCTACTATCTCTTCAGCCTCCACTATCGTACAGTTTGCTGCATTCGCCATGATTCGGTTGTAGTTGAACGACGTTCCCTTGAAGATGCAGTTGCCCATCTTGTCCGCCTTCCAAGCTTTGATCCATGCGAAATCAGCACGTTGAAAGGCTTCCTCCAGAAGGTATTCCTTGCCGTTGAAGCTGCGCTTTTCTCGCGGCTTGTTGAACTCAACTGGCTTGCCATTGCTGTCGTACTTTGTCGGCAGCTTCCCTTCAGCGTAGAGCGTATGCAGGCCTGCGCTCGAGTAAAATGCGGGGATGCCGGCACCGCAGCACCGAATCTTTTCTGCAAACTTGAAGACGGTCAATCGAACGACATCCGTCATGGGTCTCTCAAGCAGCAAACTTACTGTGCCTTGTGGAATCAGTTCCAACTCAGTCCTTCCTTCGAGATACGCCTTTTCCATTAGACCGCAACGTCCAATGTAGCTAGCTGCCTGCCTCGAGATCTTGTTCTTCTCGTACAATCTACCCAAACCCCAATCATCATCGCCTGCCTCGGTAGAGATAAAGTAAAGATCTTTGATGTGGTCTTGATTTCTCGTCCACTCGATCATCGTCTCCGGAATGCCTGACAGTCCAAAGCCACCAGCCATGATGCTGACACCAGACTTGAGGTCTCTCAGAGCCTCTTCGACTGAATCGCATATCTCCAGGTCTTTTCGGTCCGTCATATTGTTGAGAATGTATTATCAGATGGAACAATGAGTTTTCAGCGGACTCATCATAGATCATAACTCATTCATGTACAATATATATATTCCTTCATTCATTGTGAGAACCACATTCCAGTTGGTGGAGCGGAAGATCCGTGGTTGAACCGTTCAGCGGTCATGATGACATACGCTGCAGGCGGGCTGATTACAGCAGAAAACTTTCGCTACCGGAAGCATCGGAATTGATTAGGCTTTTCTATACAACCACGACGTTTGCAGCACAGCTTTTTGATCCCAAAAGATGAGGCTGATGGACAAAGAACCCTCACGCGGCGGGGCGACGTCACGTCTTTGCAAAAGGGACGGGCCAGACGCGGAATATGACGGTGAACGGAACGAGACTTGCCGCACAACATAAGCAGTGATATGCCTCGAGCTATGGATTGCTGCGACGCTGCAGCGAGTACCATGGAAATGTAGGCAGAAGTATGATCGACGGTCCTCTTATCTAACCTGTGATTTCGAAGCCAGGGAAGCGCAGCCTGTCCAAAAAACACTTTCGCTGTGACCGCAGGACGTTCCAGTCAATGGCGGTGGGGCCGAGCAATGGGATGTAATTTTGTTTTCTAATACTTGATTCCGATTCAGCTGACTCTCTGCCAGTAATTTATAATAGATAAGCACTTGTAGGCATACGAATTTATGGTACAGAGGAGTAAATTATCTTTGCGGAAGCTCGGCAGCTCCTGCAGCATTCCTCGTATGAGCATCTTCAGCGTAGCGCGAGGACCAACCCCAAATCAGATAGTTCTCCCACCTCTCTCGCCTCGGAAGATATCTAACACAGTACAGGAATGCCTGATTGCCCCAGTGAATTTGATTCGAAGAGCATGGTCCCGGATCAGTCCTACAGTCGGTGCAGGTCCTCGTTGGGTACGACGGAGAAAGACGGACGACCCTTTGGGCTCAGCCTCGGGCAACGTCGTTGTGATCCGACTACCCGGAGATCGTGACGCTCTTTGGGTTGCTTGTGCAGTCCAGAGAGTGGTTGAAGTCTGCTGTGGTCTTCTTGACGAGTTTAAAAGTATGGTTGAATAGACTCTGACGGCATTCTGCCTGCCATCATGCCTCTGCAACCAGACGTTCTCTTTCGGACTTGACAAAGTAGGCGCCACGGAAGTAAGGCTCGAAGACGGCCCCCCAGCGGGACGGAGAGGAGCTAGCCGTAACTTCCGTCGCTATTCCTTCTCCCTACTGATTTACTCGTTGGATGACGACTACGCATTTCACGTCTCACATTGGATACAGGAAAGGATTCAAAGTATTGAAGACAGTTTGGATCAGATTAAGTAAGGTGTTTGTTACAAAACATCACTCTCTGATCGAGCACGACCCAAGTGTCAGTACAGGATTCTCGAATGATCATTCACGCCCAGTCTAGATCGGTATGATCCTCTCTTCACTGCGACTGGCGTTGCTATCCGCATCATTGCCGGCACTCGAAGTGTGTCTGGTGATACTAATGTTTGTCGTCATAAAAATAGACCCAGGATCTGCATCGCCGCCTCTGCTGATGGCTGGCTGATGTTGATGCTGGCCGAGGAGATGCGCAGCTTTGGACCGAACAAAGGCGCCTGAGTAGAGTCGCGGGACACCCGTAGTGCTGTTGACGATGCTCACTGGGATTAGTGGGTTTGCCACCGCCGTATATATTGGTGATGACCGCTTGAGGAGGGACAGCGACAGAGACGCCATTATATGAGTCGTCGACGACGGCGTCTTGGGTGTTGAGGCTACTCGTGCCTGAATCCGGTGGCTGACTGTCGCTGAGGATCGCCTGCTTATCCCGCGCGTCTTCGTTGCAACCAGCGAACTGTTGCTCACCAAGCTCAAAGTATGAGGTAGTGGTCAAGAGGTCTTTGTCTTGTAAGCCTTATACTATGCTGGGCTTGCGCGCCGAGCTGCGGAAGAAGCGTGAGTTGCCGGACCTAGAATTGTATTCACTTGAATGTCGGCCTCCATCCCTCCTGAGGGAGACGCCGGAGAAGAACGAGGCTTGCCTCTGGCCACGGAACCAACGGTAGAGACGGGGAAGAACGGGCAAGCTGGTACAGATGATACCGGTGGTGAGCTCGGCATAGGCGAAGGCGAGGATGCGCCATTGGGCGTAGGTGGTGTCTGGGCTGTTGCTGAATCTAACTCTCATTATGACCCCAATAACACTGAAGACTGGGGCGATGGCACCGATGGCAAAGACGGCGATCAGGGTCAGGCGCTTTTCGCGGCTCAATTTCAGTTTCCAGACGAAGAAGACAGGAATAGAGAGGATGATCAGATCTGAACCAGTGTTCCAGCTGCCAGACGCGATGAGGACACCGAACAGGCTGCCACAGTGCGCCTTGATTCTCTTGTCCCAGATCGCTTCGCGGGGCTGGCAAAGGAAGGCTTTGGCAAAGGTGAGGCCACCGTAGAAAAGACAGTTCAAAGCTATAATGATAAGCACAATATACCACCTTCTACTCCGCCGAGCTGGGGCACAAATGCAAATGTAGAGGTAGAGGAGAGCAATCTTCACGCAGAGAATTGCAAACCCGTACGTCGGCTCGTTGATATTATTGAAATAAAGACCCTTTCGAACCTGGGCTGGCTGCAGGCCATACTCATGCTGGCCGGCTCCGAAGTTGACGCCAGCCAGTAGAATGCCACTGTATCCAAGATAGAGCAGCCAGGACAAGATACAGAGGAGGTCCTCAAGTCCCCATCTCCTCATTATAAAGGCTCTTGTCATACATCGAGAGAAGATTGTGACTCCCGTGATGCTGATGCATGTCGTTGTAAAAGTACTAGTTTACTGTCAGCTTTTGGCCAGCGCAAGTTTCAAGGTGATATCAGAAACTCGTACAGGATGAGAGGGCGAATCTTGTTTGGCGCATCCAAGTAAGCGACTACCCCATTCGAAGGGTTTGATACCGGGGTGAACGTCGGATTTGGGACAGTTACTGACAATAAAGCGGACATTTTTGGAAAGTTCAACAGCTAAAGAGGGAGCTGCCGCCTCTCCTGTGGCAAAATTCAATATTTAAAGTCCGCATAATTTACTAATAGCAGAGCTCAGCCAAAAGAAAACTGTATAGAGAGTAGGGGTACGAGAAGTGAAGTTGCCGAAAGATCGGCCTTCTTATAAAAAGTGATTCTACATATCTGTGCCTTACACACTTGATAACTAGAAAAAATCGGGAGCAAGGCGCGAGGAGGGATTCGCTGTGTATCACAATCTGTCGTCTTCTGCTCGTGTCGCTGTGCTCGCGAGTAGTATATTCGCACACCACTACGAGCTTATAGTCGCCTCTGCTGGTGCCATCTCTCGCTTGCCGTCGCTGCACAGGCACAACATGGCTGCGCACAATAGCGACTTACTTCCGGCCAATTATGCAGGTTGGTGGTGGAGAAACAAGGTAAGAGAGACCTCTTCTGTAGCCCGATGCACGCGATCGTAGATGGCTCTCTCCAGAGAGAGTGTACTTGACTGGTTTGATAGAGGCAAAACCTATTTGTCAAGGCTGCTCAACGGCACATCGTTAGAATCGCCCAGATAGTAATGTTGCTGACGAGAAAAGCCATCTCTATGACAGGCTTACGTGGTCGTTGAAGGCGGCAGAGCGCCACTGATACAACACGGTCGATGTCCTCGCATGAGCTTAGCTTGGGCGTCTGCAGACGAACCGATTACCTTTGATGAATGTCATCAAGTCAACAATAGCTCTGACTGACAGGAATGGGTTGTTCTCGGACTGGACGAGCTAGCTGCATCTTCGGCCGGCAGCGATGCGACAGATTGATTGTACAGAATGCATTGGGGAGGCCGAGATGCAAAAGCCTCAATTGATATGTGAGAATTTAAGTCGATGCTCATCTCGAGTACACATTGATCATCAAACGGAGGCTCAGCCGTCTTTGGTAACAATGGTCGTCACGCACCTCACACCCTGAGGCCTTATAGTATCTGATTAAGATAACGAAAGACAGATCGCCACTCGCTAGTCTCCCCTGTTATGGGATCGACTTGGCCACAGTAACCAGTTCGTGAATTGACACAGAAGAAAGAGGCCCGAGGAACTATCTCGAGGTATTTTCGCGAACAGCTCAAGCGAAAATCGCTTGCAAGGTATGATGGAGTCGTAACAGATAAGCAACGATGGCTTTAAAGAGAATCGGATCTGTGCGGTACACGGTGTGCCCCTCTCCGTGTCAAGCACAGAGGTATACAGGTATGGAAGGCAGAGACTGCAGGCCGCGAACAGCTTCATCGAAACGCTTACTAAAAATGCACAGCAGAAAAGAAAACAAAAAGAAAAAGAAAAAAGGAAACAGATGAGACTCAACATGGCATGCGGAGATCGGTGGCCACCCTATCTCACTGAACGCGCTGAAACCGACTCCGGTCCCTCCTAAACTTTAAAGAACAGGGAACAGGGCTTGGCCAAAACACCATCTCGGACCAGTGTGATTCGCCAAGTGTCCAATAGACCTACAAGTTAGGCCTCCACCATTACATGCAAAACCCAGGTCGTGCATGTCGGATAAGCCATTATAAGTTTAGTCATCAGCTACTAAGCTGCTGCTAGCCCTCTTCGCTCACAAAGCTTCTCCAGACTAGGCAAAGACCCTGCCAGGTGGACGTCCACCTGCTAGTATTGGTAGAGAGAGTCAGCCGTCGATAGGCGGGAATATCGGTGCATAAGCGCGTAAGCGACAACAAAACCTGCAGACACTTCCTCTCACTCGTTCGCTAAGATCACTCCCGCCTGCCAAATCTGTATCAGTGCATAATATGGCCCCCTACAGCTACCAGTGCCGGGTGGCGATCACAAAGGGATCAGTAGATTCACCGGAAGATCTCTTCCGAGCTGCGCTAACCCACCTGTATGCATCTCTACTTTTCTCTATAATTGACCCATCAGGATTTTTCAGTGCTCAGGCAGGCCACCTAGGCACCGAAGCGCTAAGTCTGCTTATACGGGCCTGTATGTCCCTGTACTAGACTCTGAATCACACATCCTTGTACTGCCCGTGTGACCGCGGCTCCCGATGTCCATCTCAGTCGCCTAAGAACGATGCGTATGGACGCGCAGCCCTGCTCGCGCTAATATGTAACGGCTCAAGTTTGTCGATGGCTGCTACCGATTCGCCTTTTGAGCAGGAGGTTGCTTCGTTTCGCAAAGCCACTGGTGTATGTGCGCGCTAGGTCAGTGGCGGTGGAAGCTTCTTCGGGCGTCGCGCCTACATGAGGCTATTACTCTTTGTTTCTCCAACTAGCGCGCAGCTGGAAATCTTAGCGCTGGACTCTTCTCTTCCTCAGAGGCCGATCAGATAAGCCCAAGTGCAGAATATTTCTATCACATGGGAGACATCATGTCTGATTTTGGAAGGTGGCCTGCCCGGCCTTCTCCTCGACGCGCCTTCCGCCCAGGACATACCTGTCCTGAACCCCTTCTCCCATGCTCAGAACAAGCGGCACCGGGACTTGGGCTAGCACTGCGCGCCAGACTTAGAATTCCATATCCTACTACGTGACAAGTGGCTGCTTCTGGTCGGGTCCGAAGCCAGATGCGTCACGAAACTCCCTACTGCTTCGAGTAATTGGCTGCCAACCAGTGCTATCTGAATCTGGCGAACACGCAGCACGTGTCTCGATCGATGCCAGCCAGGAACTCGCCTTTATACGCCTTTCGCCTTTCGCCTTTCACCTCCCTTCTCTGATCTCTGATTTTGCACCTTCTCTCACATCTTCTGCCCTTTCAATCCTCACAACTCTGTGTCAAGAGAGCGTCTGTGGTTGCAGTATCCACTGGCATCATCAAAACCTTCCACCCTCTTTGGTTCGACGCGTGACTGCTGCCTCCTTCCGAAGATGAATCAAGACGGAAAGGGTAGGAGCAATCGATCGATTACCCCGTCTCGGCCATGAACATACGTTGCAGCTGACATCTTCAAGAACTCAGCCAAGCTGCCGAGTCTACAGGACATGTCATCGAAAAAGCGTCCATCTCGTCCTCGGGCTTGGACAAGGCCCAATGCCCCGCCCATACTACTGAGAAGAAGCTCGTTGCGAAGCTAGACCTTCGAGTCGTGCCTATCCTGGTTTTTATATACATCTTGGCCTTTTTGGATCGAGTCAACATCTCGAATGCTCTCACTCTTGGCTTGCCTCAGGCGCTCCACCTGAAGGGTATAGAAGCCAACGTTGCCCTAGCCATCTTCTTCGTTCCATACGTGCTGTTTGAAATACCGGCCAACTGGCTCATGAAGCTGGTCAGACCGCACGTTTGGCTCTCTGGATGTGTGGCCTTTTTCGGCGTCTTCATGCTCGCACAGGGCTTCGTCAAGTCCTATAGCGCCCTTCTGGCTACGCGTTTTTTTATGGGTGTTGCCGAGGCGGGTATGTTCCCTGGATGTTTCTACCTGATAAGCTTCTACTATAAGCGGAACGAGGCCCAGCAGCGCTTCACTTGGTTCTTTAACGCTGCGACCATCGCATCAGCATTTGGGTCTTTAATTGCTTCTGGAATCGCTCTCATGGATGGCAAACAGGGTCTCCCTGCCTGGCGCTGGATCTTCATCATCGAGGGGTCGCTGACCGTCTTCTTCGCCATAGTCTCGTACTTCATTATCGTTGATTTTCCAGCCACGGCTTCATGGTTACGGGAAGACGAGCGAGAGTTCATCCTCGCGCGTGTTGATATGGATCGTAACGCAGACACCGAATCTCTAACCCTGAGCGGGGTGGGAAAGTTCTTTCGCAGCCCTCGTCGCGTTATCGGAGGCTTCATGTATTTCGGTACGCTCATACCGCTGTACAGTTTCACTTACTTTGCGCCGTCTATCATTAAAGAGCTCGGCCTAAGCACCGTCCAAACCCAGCTGCATACCGTTCCACCCTTTGCTGCTGCCATCGTCTTCTCTATCGGTATCTCAATCATCTCAGACAAGGTCGGGCTCAGGTTTCCCTTCCTCCTGCTGACATCATTGATGTCTGTTGCTGGCGTCGCCATTCTGCAGTCGATCCACCACAGGTTCTCAGCTCAGTACGCTGCTCTGTTCCTGGTGGTCATGGGCACATACTCTGCCGGGCCTCTGATCATCTGTTGGGCGACTATGAACATGACTGGCCACCTACAGCGCAGCGTTGGTACGGCTTGGATTGTCGGCTTCGGAAACATTGGCGGCCTCATCGCCACCTTCACCCTCCCAGCCAAGGACGCGCCCTACTACCACTCTGGCTACGCCATCTGTCAGGCTGGCGCGTGCCTTGGTGTTGCCACGGCTATCGTCTACTACTTCCTCTGTCTAACTGCAAACAGGAAGCTCGTCGCATCTGGGAAGAAGGCACTGTACATGCTCTGAGTGCGCACCACTAGTCCCAACGGTCCGTCCGCCCGAAGCCTTCACGAACTTGGAGCTTCGGTTCGTGGAACTTCTCTTCTCATATGCAGCGTGTTGCTTCGCTTAGCTCAGACGTAGTCGCAGTGATAGGCCACTAAGAAAAGGTTACAATGAAAGTTCAGACCAGATAGTCTCTTACAATCAAGCCAGCGATGAAGTACCTGCCCAATTCTCATTTGCATGTTCAATTTCATACATCCTTCGCCGTGAGTTTCTCCAGCCTGTCATCTGTCTACGAAGAGTTCCGGGCAAACAATCGTTAGAATACACCGAGTCAACCGGGTGACTCCATCACCAACTTTTGGCTTGCTTCCTCCCTCCCTGTGCTCTTGAGAACCAGAATGTTAGCGCAGACTTCTCGTTGATCTCTGACACATCTTTGGACCCATCATTAGTATTAGCTACACCGGCCCAATAGCAACCCGCTGATGCATCCGTGTACGCTCGGCCAGACGCATGTGTGTCAGAATCGGCCAGAGTACAACAAATCACAGAACTCGGTGCAGGTATGCTCGCTGGCATCTGTCGCGATGATGACTGTTCAGCCCCGCCCTCGGCGTGGGTCGACCGTTTCACAGGCCGTAGAGCAGGCTGTCGTTCGTTTCTCAACAATTCAAATAATCCCGTCTGGCCTGCCGCTATTATCAGTCAACCCGAACCCTTTTGACCTTTGCATTTGACTTCTTAACCATATTTTGACACAGTGAGGGCCTTTCAAGACGAAGAGAGAGACGCAATACAATCCCACAATGTCTGCTCTCGACGGTGTTGCTCTTGTCACTGGCGTATGTCGCACCCACTCTTCTGATCATGCAGCTTGACTTTCCTGTCTCGATTGGAAACTCCTAAATTGACAGTGAAGTGACTGACCATTCTTAACTGGTTTTTAGGGCGCCGGCGGTATCGGCTCAGAGTGTGGCTTCTCTCTCGCTGCGGCAGGGGCGAAGTTGGTGGTGTTTGCCGATATCAACGAAGCTGCGGCCAAGATAGTGGCAGAGGAGAGCCAAAAATGGGCTATACATCCCGAGTATCGCGCTCTGGCGTGTCAAGTCGACATCACAAAGGTCGAGAGTCTCGAAAAGATGATCGAGTTTACGATCAAGGAGGGCGGCAGGATCGATTACGCCGTGAACTCAGCTGGTGTAGGTGCCACGATCAGTCGCGTTTAGCTGGCGAACCAACCGTATTATCTCTCTCCCCCGGGGCATCCCAGCCGAGGTGTTTAGGGGGGGGGGGGCCAGATCTGTGGTTACGATTAGCGGCTTTTTATCTCATCCAACGGGCTAACAGGGGAACCTTCCAGGTGGCGCCGAAATCGTACAAGCCGGTAGGCGAGATTGATATCGACGATTACGATCGGGTCATGGAGGTCAACGGCAAGGGCATGTTCCTCAGCATGCGCGTGCAGTTGAAAGCCATGGAGAAGCAGGAGTCACGCACCATCCAAACCCGCAAGGGCACGCGCGATATTGGACGCGGTTCGATCGTGAACATTGCTTCGGCTCACTCCGTCATGGCGTTGCCAAATAAAGTGTCCTATATCTCGTCCAAGCACGCCGACATGGGCCTCCTCAAATCAGCTGGTGAGTAGCTCTTGATCTTTTTGTCCTCCCTTTGCTATCGTGTCATCTTGTGACTGTCCGCTTCTCTCCAACCTCTCTACACTCCTCTCTTCTGTGGGCCATTGGCGCTCCTATTGACGGTGATGACCAGCGGTCGAGTACGCCGCCAAGGGCATTCGGATCAACGCTTTGTGCCCGACCTTTGTCTGGACTCGCATGGTCGAGGAGGAGATCAAGCACGACGACACCAGCCTCAAGTTCGTTGAGGCAGTCGTGCCCATCAAGCGTATGGCCGAGGCACAGGAGGTGGGCGATGCGGCCGCCTGGCTGTGCGGGCCGCAGTCGACCTACATCAACGGCGTGTCGCTGATGATGGACGCCGGCTGCCTCCTGTCCATGCGCCTCAGCTAGAGAGAGATGGATCGCATACAGTTGGCTCTTTTGGGGGAAAGGGTAGTAGGTTGCTGGTTACTATCGAAATCTGAGCGAATAGAAGAACTCTGCCAAGTAGATTATCTGCCTTCCACTTTGGTTAAATGTATGCGTATTCAGATGGATCGCTGGACTTCATGTCACAGACACGCTCTTCTTTTATAAGGGTCACCATGATATGTGTGCCGCATTATCGTCGTCCATTCGGCAGCTGTATACGTGTGATCTGACAATTTGCCACAAAAGACACAAAAGTCGTACATTCTAAGATAGCAAACAATCGGCTTCACATATGGTACGACGGATGCATTTACATTGCTCAAGTTGCTTGCCTCAAAAATAGGTCTGTTGCAATCCGCTCTGTTATAATTGACATGTCTGCTTTAGCCAAATTAACGGGGATCAGCTCGACTTAGGCAAGATATTCCTGATACAGGAGTGATAAGATTCGGCCCATTGTCGATGGCCTCACACTGACGGCACTGGCACGGCCAGCATCAGCGGCTGAAGCAAACGTAGGACCGCACTCCGGAAGTCGCCCGGCATATACTCCTTCCGCGCCAAGAGCTCTGGCATCGGATAACGAAAGCTCAGTAGTAGTAGTGCGGCAAGCTGCACCAGGACGAACGCGTACGGTACGATTCGACAATGACGAGCGACGACAGTCAGTCAGTCAGTCGCATTGGTTTTACGTTATCAAAATGGTCCTGTCAAGCTGTGAGCTTGGCCACACTTTATCTGCTATAAGTCTCACTACACGTCAACAGGATGGAAGCCAGCAGATCTGTCAATACGACCACAGCCCGCGTCAAGATGCTTGGCAGATATTGCGGCAGCTAGTGAGCTCAGAGGTTGCGATAATACATCATCTTCTCCGCAAACTATCGATAACGCCCGCTTACCCCACCTCGAACCTCTCTTATCGACCTACCCGATACAGCAGAGGTTCGAACTGCCAAGTGAGGGTGATGGACAGGCCAGAGACAGAAATGGCGCTTGCCGCCATCTTCGTGTCTTCTTCCTTCTCTCAACTCGCTCTGCTGGTTCTCTGCGACCCGGAAAGCATCTCACTTCGCGCGAGGAAATCAAGAGTTGCGTGATACAAGCCGTTCTTACAGCTTGACACAATTCAGCAAGCATCATACAAGCCGTCTACGACTTGCAACAGAACCAACAGAAGCAACAGGCCTGTCTCGGACCATTTGGAAGCCGACGAGCATGCCTCCCATACGCACTGCTCTTAGTGTCGATCTTGACAAGCCCGCAAGAGAACAGAGTTACCTGCATGTAAGATTTTACGGTCTCAAATTAGGTAGCAGCCACTAAGCCTGTCAGAACCGATGGCATCCCGACGTACCATTCTGTGGTAGCATCAAGAACGGCGAGACAGTGAAGATTGAATGCCTGGACTGGACTGGTGGACAGATCAAGAACGACGACAGTGCGGACGATATCCTCAACGTCGATCTGAGCCAGATTCATTATCTCTCCGGCCCGTTCGAGATCGAGGACGCCGAACCTGGTGACGTGCTTCTTTGTGAGATTCACGACGTTCAGCCGTTCCCAGACCATCCATGGGGTTTCACGGGCGTCTTCCACAAAGACAACGGCGGAGGCTTCCTGGATGAAATTTATCCCGAGGCAGCCAAAGCTATCTGGGATTTTGAAGGCATCCACTGCACGAGTCGACACATCCCGGGCGTCAAGTTCGCAGGCCTCATCCACCCGGGCATCCTGGGATGTGCTCCCAGTCACGATCTTCTGCAGGAATGGAACAGGAGAGAGCAGGAGCTGATCAGCACAACCACGCTGCAGAGAACCGTTGCCAACCCACCTCTCGAGAAGAACGTGCACGCCGGTTCCGCGAGTGATGATGTCCGAGCCAAAGTGGGCAAAGAAGGAGCACGGACTGTTCCTGGGAGGCCAGAGCACGGTGGAAACTGCGACATTAAGAATCTCTCAAGAGGAAGCAAGGTATATTTGCCAGTACATGTGAAAGGTGCCAAGTTCAGCGTGGGAGACCTGCACTTCAGCCAAGGCGATGGCGAAATTTCTTTCTGCGGTGCCATCGAGATCGCAGGTACCATCACAATGAACTTCAAAGTGATCAAGGATGGCCAGAATCAGCTCGGCATGGTCAATGGAAAATCTCCAATCTTCATTCCTGGCCCAGTAGAGCCTCAGTTTGGGCCCGGACGGATGATCTATTTCGAGGTTGGTTTTTTTGTTTTGACACTGAGCGCGCGTCACAACTGACATCGGATTAGGGCTTCTCAGTTGACGAGCATGGCAAGCAGCACTACAACGACGCGACCGTCGCCTATCGCCAAACCTGCTTGCGTGTCATTGAGTACCTCAAACGGTATGGCTACAGTGACTATCAGATCTACCTCCTCCTCAGCTGTGCACCGATTCAGGGCCATGTGGCCGGTATTGTAGATGTGAGTATCCGAGTGCATTGCTTCACAGAGGCTTTTCGTGCTGACCTTCATCAGATTCCAAACGCTTGCACGACAATCGGGCTGCCAGTTGACATCTTCGACTTTGACATCATGCCCGGTGCCAAGATCGAAAAGAGGGACCTGGGCAGCTGCCCCATGGTCAAAGGCAAATGATGCGGGCTCCGGTACTTCGGATAACTCGGCGCAGTCTTCCCAAGCTATGGATTTTGAAACATCATTTCGAATGAATAGCTGAAGTAAGATCGGAAGAAATAGTGTCCGTTAGCAACGATACACGACAGCACATCAACGCCCGTTGATGTCATCCTGTGTTGCATGTGCATTCACAACGTAGATTGCTTGCCTGGGCGTACATCCCAAAGTAGTGCGTGAGGCTGCGAATTCCCATACAGCCATTAGGCAAGTGGTGCAGTGCCATGCAAGCATATGATTAAGCAAAGGCAGTACGTAATAAGACTATACCTCAGCAAGTGTTCAGAAGAACTATCAACGACGGTCTAGATTCTTATCACTGAGCTATCGCATCTCAGCTTGCAAAAAAGCAACCTTCGTAACTTTTGTCTCTCCATCAGCAAAACGAAACAAAACCTCACGTAAGAAAAGCAAACCGTACCGAAATATTACCGAAGCCATTAACAACTTTCGTCATCATTAAAGTATATTCAATGGAGAAATCGGATAATGTACCCGGCCAGGTCAAAGTAGCGTGCGCTGTCCGGGAAGGGAAAACCCTGATGTTCGTAACATCGCCATCATGACCTTTCCCGTCATCACTAGCAAACCAGCACAACCTTGGATAGTAGCCGACTGTTCCGTCAGCCTCATGGCCTTATTCATCCTCACGCCTATCTAGGTTTCCAGGCCGGTACACCCGCGGATAGTGTCATCTTGTAAAAATGGCTTAATCGTGAAGTGTGAAAGCGTAGTGTGGGTCATGGACAGCAGGCGGCTATCTGGGGAAGTCTATTTCATCTTGCGTCGATGCCTTTTTGTTTTTCTTCCAGGGAAACATTTGTACCATTGATCTTAAGAGGTGATGAGCCTGAGCAGTGAATACTTGAGTATTTGATTGAATCACTGTCCTGTCCTGTCCTGTCCTTGTGAGCTCAAAGATTTAACAAGCTCGTTTCTGCTGCAACTGAGCAGTCCCAGTCCTGTCAAACATACTCTCAGTTTGTACCCAGGCCTATCAGCTCAGCGCGAGGCAAGACCGAGGCGCCTACATTACTTTAATTCGTCAAAGCATTCCAAGATCCCTTTCTCAGTGCTTGATATCTACAAAGAAATAGCGAAGATGGCCATCGACGATGCCTTTTTCAGCCAGCTGGCCGCCCTGTTCCCCGGAGGCGAGAACTCGGTATGGTTCGTGTACGCCGCGCTGGTCTTCCAAGCCAACGATCGAATGGACCTCATCTCCAAGACATGGGACCACGTCGCCAGCCACACCAAGACGGAAGAAGAGCAAGTGACCAAGGCTCGAAAACTAAGGGAGGCTCTGCTGAAAGCCAGCGTACTGGTTGGGTTCCCCAAGGTGAGTCAATTAACAACAATTACTACCATTCACGCAACAGACCAAAACACTCCTTACCTCTTCCCACCTCTACCGAAGCATCTCCCACATACTCACACACACACACACACACAAAAATAAACTAACCTCTCTATCATCTCAGGGCATCAACGCACTCACAACCCTCCAAAAACACCTCGCCACCTCGCACCCATCCCTATCCACCTCCCTAACCAGCGACACCTCCCTCCGAACCTCCCTCTCCCGCAGCGACAAAGATTCACGCGGCCTCTCCTTCTTCACCACCATCTACGCGCAACACACCGACCGCGTGTTGCACAACATGTCGCTCGCCTCCGGCGGGGACCTGGCCGAGTTCGCCATCAACGCCGTGTACGGCGACCTGATGGCGGAGACGAGCCGGCTGGACGCGGCTGACACGGGCTTGTTGGAGTTCCTGGCGTGTTATGCCATGGCGGGTTCGGCGTGGGCGCAGGCCAAAGGGCACATGTATGGGGCTAGGAATTTGGGGAATGATGGGGAAAGGATCAGGGCGGTGGTGCGGATTTGTGGGCTGGTGGAGGGGGAGTTGGGGGTGGGTAGGGAGAGGGGTGGGGAGGAGTGGGGATGGTTGGGCAAGGCTGATAGCTGGTGATTTGATGTGGTGGAGAGGATTGAGGATGGGTGGGGATGATGTGGTGATTTCAGCGGTGGCGGTGGTCGTCTCGCTCTGTTGTAAGAATTCAGTTCGGCTTTGGGAAGATGTGAAGAGATTTTTGGATGATGAGTGAATGAGCGATGAACAAGTCTTGGGTAAAATCATAGGAAATGTAAAACGAATATGGCAATGGAATACAGCAAGTTCATGAGTCGTTATCTATACACAGAGCCTCGGCCGGCAAGCTCTGCACCCAGTTGTGAAGCTCTTTCAAAAAACGCCAGACTATATAGGATGCACCTGGTAACTCTTCATGGGGCCCCTCTCCGTGAGAATCTCCTCGAGCGGCCGCTTGTCAGTAGCCTCGTACCACTGCAGCGCACCGCTCAACAAATACGCGAAGGAACCCCATGTGCTCGACAGGTCAGACTGTCTCTCCGCCCACTCAAAGTCCTGATTGATGGATCCGAAGATTGCACTGAGCCTGTTTTTCCAACGTCAGCAAGGGCCTGTTTGATTTATGGAAACTTGTTTCTACCAAAAAAAAAAAAAAAAAGAAAAGAAAAGAAAAGAAAAAAAGGGACGGGGCAGAACTTACAGGAAACCGACGGACCCTATCGTCGCAAACAGGCCGATCCACCAGCCGAGCGTCTTGACCTCGGGCTTCCAGATCTTCTCCTGCGTCTCGATGGTGAACAGCAGACCGGCCGTGAGGAAGCAGACGGAGGCGACGATCTGTGGCACCCAGTAGGCGCCCTCCTTCTGCCACGGCTGCAGGCTCGTCAGGATGCCCGGCAGGTTGACGACGCCGCAGATGCCGTACAGCGTGGCGCCGAACAGCTGGATGGCGCAGGCGAGGTAGCCGATCTCGTAGACGTGGTGGGTGCGCAGCGTGTGCCAGTCCGGATACCAGCGCCAGGTCAGGTACACGCTCGACGTGCCCTCCTCCGCCTCGCCGAGGTCGATCGCGCCGCGTCGTGGAGCTGGTGCGTCAGCTGGTGGAAAAGTGTTGTAGCTCTCCTCGTCGGGTTTGTGTGGCCTCAGCCGGGTGAAGAAGGTGTGGATCCGTTCGTCGAGCAACTTCTTTGCCTCCTCTTCGTTCCCCTCGAGGAACCTGCGCATTGCAGAGCCTTGGAAAGAGCCGTCGTTGACCGCCTCCAAGTACGCCATGGTTGCGCCGACCTGGTACAGCAGCGCTCCGAAAAAGAAGCAGAGAGGTCCTCCCCATTTTGTTAGACCGGGGTTCTCCAGGCCTGGATAGGCTGCTTCGGTGTATGCCCACGAGCCGTCCAGCACGAACAGGACGGATCCCCAAGTGTAGGACCAGCCGCTCCAAAAGGACATGTCCCAGTAGGGGAAAGTGGTGAGCATTTTCCAGACCGTCTTTGAGATTCTCTTCGCATCAGACTTGATACTGGTCATCCACTGGGGTGAGCGTGGAGTGTCAGACGGTGAGGTTGGCACGGCAATAGAATTCCTGCCCTTGCGATTGTCACGGGAATTCCAGAGAAAGGCATGGCCAGTCGGCGCCCGTCCTGCATGTCCGTCGTCGTCGTTGTCGTCGCTGCTGCTGTCGTCCTTCCATCTGACGTGGATCCGGACGTTCGTGGGGTTGAAGAAGTTGCTCGGCCCGCTAGCGCGAATTTCGTCGAGGTGTAACTTTTGCTTAGCCCGGTGGGCCACTGACTTCACTAGGTCGAGGCCGTGCAGCGTGTTGTCGTCAGATGACGAGGGCGCGGTTTTAATCGGTGCAAGTTCTGTCTTCGTCATTTCACTCGTGCTTCGAGAGCTCCTGCTCGGACCAATGCTCACTGCTTGCTCCTCCGGCTTGTGCTCTTGTTTCTCATCGTCGTGTGTTTCGATGTGGGCGGCATTGTGGGCGGGTGGAGCCGCCGTCCTCGGCGACAAGGGTGATCCGGGCTCTGACGGTGAATCCATAACTTCAAAAAAAATTTATTTCATTCAACTCAACCGACGGAAAATTGACCGACCGGCCAGAAGGAAGGGAATTGAGTCCATTTTTGAGCTGAGCTGGGAACACAGCCCAAGTCACGTGTGGACGTCAGCCTTCATGCATGCCCGAGTAGGAAATCTTGTTATTCTGTCCCTTTGGAGAGCAGATCGCCGTGCTCAACCTCGTCCCGCCACTGAGATGACGTGTGGGGCGGCTCGGACGCTGGACCAGGGAGATTACTGTGGCCAGCTCGGCTGCCGTAAGAAAAAGCAACGTTGGCCGTATCCCAGAGAGGGAAGACACTATGTAGGCAGAATGTGAGAGAACATGGTATGGATGCCACATGGCGTCTCGGAGGAGAATGGATAGGATTTCTATGCCTTCCCACGATCGACGCTTGATTCATCTCTTCTCTGCCGTGTCGTGTCAAACGAAGATCTGGGACGGGAATCTTGTGAGACGGCGGAGTTCTCCGGTAGAAGGTGAACAATGGATCAGGCTTGGTACTCGGTTTAGGGCTACAAGTAGAGAGCTGTCTGGCAGTCTATGGTCATGACCATGGCCATGAAAGGTATTCGAATAAAATCTACATCTCATGTGACGTTTAGGACAGACTGCTAATTATTGCTACTGAGTAAAGACCAGCTTCAAGCTAGCAAAGTTCTAGCTGAACTTCGTCGAGAGTGCAGAGAGCCCAGAAAAAAAATAAAAATAAAAGGAACAACAGGGAGCAGCGGCAGATAGAACCACGGCCATTCGCATCCAGTGTGCGCCACCCTAATCCGACCTCTGCTGTCGATCGATGGGCAACCCCGGGCTGTCAGCTGAACGGTACGTCAGTGTGCAGCCATACACTAGCCACCGGGGGGACCGTTCCGCCGAGGGAGTTGGATTCGCAAGCCACGGTCTGGGGCTGTTTCACCACGGTGCAGCAGGTGGCAGCTGCTAAAAGTAGGCGAACGGCACGGCTGTCGATCAGTGGAAACCGTTCACACGAGAGATTAGCAGCCAGCCGCTGATTCGCTCCAGCTGGCTGTTGGCCGTCCGTGATCCTGGACTGTACGCGTACAGGAGGCTGAATGGTCTTGTGGTTGCTACTCTGGTCCGGAAAGTGTGAATAGGATCCAAGAGCAGCTGTTAAAAGTTCTCTTGACTTAAAAAGATCCGATGGTCAAATATTTGAACATGTCAGGATCTAAATGGTGCTTCATGTTATTGGCTTTGCAATGGGGAGTGACTCGAATGGAATATTTTTTCTCTCTCTAAAAAAAAAAAAAAAAAAAAAAAAAAAAAAAAAACAGGAGTCAGGAAAATAGCTTAGCCTGCCTGTACGATGTCAACAGGGCCTATGTGACTTGTTCTTGATTTGATAGGGCCATGAACCTGAAGCCAGGGGAAGAGATCTTGTGTGCTAAAACATGGTACAGGTATTTACCTTGATTATTGATCTATCGGTCAGCTTTGACATCTACAAATCTCATTTCGCCAATGCAGATATTTGTCGTATCATGTCACACAAAATTTAGTGTATCTCATTATGATGCGACTCTCACCTCTCAACTCTTCTCCGTAACATCCGGAAGAAAGCGGCAGCAAGAAAAAGACGCTGCGTTCGTGGTCGTCTCAATTTGTTAGGACAGTGGAGCACGTATAGGCTGTGGAGGTTGTGGAAGTACCAAGTCAACTTCACGGCATGCTGAACTCTCAGGCTAGATAAAATGTCTGCTTTCGATGAAGACTAGAAGAATATCAAAGACTAAACCTGCTACCGCGGTGAACTCACTGGCTCAATGCTGACATCGACCTCTGCTCCACCCTTGGAGACGCCAGCAAGCTCGTCCTTGTCCTGGTCCTGCTTCGGCAGGAATGGTGCCACTCTGACCCATCTCTCCCGCGACAACTGCGCCTGCACCCAATGGTTATCGTATCGGTCCTTGCCCACAATCACAAAGCCAGTGACCAGGTTGTTGAAAAGAGCTTCTGGTACCAGAAACAGGGGTTGTACCCATGTCACCTTGCCACGGTGATCATCCTTCAGGTCGCCCTGCGTCTTCTCTGCCAGCGCCGCAGAGAAGTCAATGTCGAAAAACTTTCCCTTGGACCAATTTGTGCATATCAGCGTCTGCACTCGCGAGTTGGTGCCCAAGAAAGCTGGGAAGCCAAACTTGTCCACACAGGCTCGATCAATAGCGGTGCGAGCGTCAATCTGTTCTCGGGTGCCGGTTTCAACAATGTCCTTTCGAATCTTGGCTGCAACATGGCCAAGTGGCCTGCTGATGAGCTCCTGCGTGGTAAAGAAGCTCGACACTTGCGATATGGCGTTGCCCATGTATGCTGTGCCACGCGGAAGCAAGTCGTTGGCAAACATTTTGCGCAGGCTGTAGCCGTTGTGAAGCGCTACCGGTGTATCGGGCGCCACGCCCATGCTGCGTGCGATGAGCTTCGTCCACCAGCCTGCCAGGAGATCTCCGTCACTGAGAAAAGTGGTTGCGCTCTTTTGCTCGTCGCTCGCCTCCTCCTTGATGCTGCTCAAAGCCTCGTCACGCATTGATTGCAATGCGGCAGCCGGCACACAGATCATGCGCTTCTCTTCTTTGGCCTTCACTACCAACCTCTCGTAGAACATTCGAAGGCCAAGGGCCAGAAGGGTCAGTATGCTCATCTTCTTGTCAGCATGGAGGTATTTCTCGGTCGGGTTGATGCCAATCGAGTCCATGAAGTCAGTCTCAACGCCATGTAATGGAAGCACTTCTTCGTCCCGGCCCTGGAGCATCAACGACCAAGCCTCAAAGAGTGAGCTCAGACCCATTGCGTCAAATGAGGCGTGCGACCAGTTTACTGTGACCAATGTCGCATCATCAAAATTGATGATCCGCAGACCCAACAACGGCCGGTCTGAGATGAGATAGTCGTTCAGGCCGCGCGGATCCCCGGCTTGACACATCAGCCGCGTAGAGTCGTTACAGCAGTCCAACACCTTCAGCTTGCCTTGGCCAGAGACTTTTGGCAACTGCGAAGCGAGGGGATGGTCAGAGATACTGCCGGGCACGCGCTCATGGTGATAGTTGATAGCCGGTCGCTCATCGGTGAACTCGGCTGGAAGATGAAACTCGAGCTTCCCTTTATCCTGAGCACGACTTCGTCAGCAAGGAGACGAAACGATGCATAGGGTCTCGTGGTTGTACCAACATTCCGTCTCAACCTTGCACCCAGCTTCTTCCAACCATCTCGATGCAACAATCTTGTGAGGGCACTCTTCAGCTTCTCTGCGTCAAGCACAGCGTCGAAGCGACAGAGGAAGAAGAGCTGTATCGGGTAAAGCGCTGCATCGACATAGTGGACCGGAAGAATCTGGTCCGTGGGAACTATGGGTGCTTTTGCAGGAGCACTTCGCCATCCGAGGACCATCTTGTCGCCTGTTTTCCTATTCGCTTCTCCAGTTTCCCTTTCCCTCTGGAGATACGGAGACTTCAAGTCATCGGACGGTCACGAATTGTGTGCGGTAGCACCATCAGTTATATGACCAGCTGGCTAAATAGCTAGTAAATATCACTCAAAAAGTCCATTGTTGCTGCTGAGACTAGTGGTGCGGCTAGTCAAGCCATGGAAGAGGGCCAGACACGTACCGACCAAGCACGTGTCCGTGACAGCGCAGATCGGCCGCGGCTCCCCATTTTGATTGACTTCTACCGCCAATTGCAGCTGCTCAAGGCATTAGAAAAAGTTCCAGCCATTTGGAGGTGCAGAGCTGCTGTGGATAAAAGGTCGTGACGAGGCTTGCAACGGAGCAGTCGCCACTTGGTGGAGGTGGCGTTTGTTAGGACCCTGTAGAAATTCCGCAGTGACTGAAACTTGCTGTCACATGGCGGGTTATCCGTCTCCAGTATAATCTGCGACGCTGTGTGTGTGTGTGTGTGTGTGTGTGCGCGCGCCAGCAGCTAGGGATACTAAGCCACCTCGACACCCAATATCGAGCTCTTTAACATATGTCATAAAATCAATCCCATAAACAGGATAATGCAGAAAATCACCAAGCCTTAAGAAAAAAAAAAAGGCTCGCAGAGACTTTTGCTCTCACAAGCAGGCAGCAGGCAGCAGAATTAAATGCCAATTTTTATGCCCGCACATTATTACGATCGCGTCGCGAGATAATTCCTTCCTTCGGTCGGGGTTAGCGTAGTGCCGGGGCCGTCACCGAACGGCGGCTTTGTCGCTGGTAAAACCGTCACTGTCCTTTCCCAGTCCCGCTGTCGCACTATTGGTGTATGTGCGTGTTTGCGTGAGAGGCTTGCTAAAGAAGTTTTTGGAAGCAGGGATCATTGCTTTCTCCGGTTGCTGCCTGCATGTCTAGCTGTAATGCTGACTGGCGGCCATCGCTACTATTGCAGCTGTCATACATAGATCATCTTATATAATCCGACTCATGTCCCCAGCCGCAACGTATGCGCACCACAGCGCCTGCATCGTTTCCTCAGGGAGCATTTGACCGCATTGGCAGAAGCCTCATCTCTCCAAGCTCGCCAAACCTCCCATCACAAACAAACTCCCCGACGAGACTGCTCTCCCCACTCAGACCAACAAACTCCAACACGGCAGCCCTCGTCACTACCGCCCGGCTTTCTCGTCCCTACGCCACCAATTGGGTGACTTCGCCGCGTGTCTTCGCCCCTGCAAAGGAACTTCAGTCAACTGCTCGACCATCTCTACGCCGCCGGCGTTCGCCAGGCATGTCGGACTCTCACAGCGTCAACGGCGATGCGTCCGGGCAAGGTCAGCAGAAGAACATGCTCGCACGCCAGCGGGCAAAGGAGGAGGGACAGCAGGAACAGGCCAAGAGCGGCGGCGGCGGCTGGTTCCCACTCGGATACAAGACCGCCGTCAGTCAATGGGTAAGTGGGCGTATCTTGCAGCCGTTCGGTGCCTCTCGAGCTCCCATACTGATCCTGGACAGTGGGCGAACGTTCCTGCCGCGCAAGCCGAGCACGACATCATGTCTTTCATCCCATATCTGAAAAAGGCTGTTCCAACCCAGACGCAATCCGGTGCCGTTGCGGGGAAACCTGGCGCCACAGGCGACGAGAGCAGCAGCACGACAGAGGAGCTCGAACGAACATCCAGTGCGACGGCACAGACAAGAGATGACCCTTACGGCCCGCGAGAGTGGAGGAGCGAGCTGGTGAAGCTGAGTGGGAAGAACAGAGCGCTGAACGAGTTTAGTGTGCACCGGCCAGCTGAGGATACTGATCAGAACCTTGTCATGCTGCACGGTTATGGCGCTGGGCTTGGCTTCTTCTACCTCAATTTTGAAGGCCTGAGTCGACTGCCCGGCTGGCGCGTCTACGCCCTGGATCTCCTCGGCATGGGCAGATCTTCCCGACCACCGTTCCGCGTCAAGGCCAAGATCAGCAAGAAAGAAGCAGTGACCGAAGCTGAGGAGTTTTTCATTGATGCCCTCGAAGAGTGGCGAATAAAGAGGAAGCTCGAGCGCTTCACCCTGTTGGGTCACTCGCTGGGAGGGTACCTGGCAACTGCTTATGCGCTCAAGTACCCTGGCCACATCGACAAGTTGATTCTCGCATCGCCGGTCGGCGTTCCAGAGGACCCCTACGCGGTTCAGGAAGAACTTCCTGATGTTCCAGCCCCAGATGACAACGAGGCTCCAGCAGATGGAAACAATTTTCTCAACAAGCGAGATCAGAACGAGGCCGCAGCATCTCAGGATTCGAGCAAACCAAAGCAAAGGCCCTACCCGAAGTGGCTGACATATCTCTGGGACGCCAACGTGAGTCCCTTCAGCATCGTCCGCTGGACAGGTCCGCTGGGTCCTCGATTTGTCTCTGGCTGGACGTCACGTCGCTTCGGCCATCTGCCACCAGAGCAGGCTGCTGCCCTGCACACATACTCCTACACCCTTTTCAAGCAGCGGGGCAGCGGAGAGTATGCTCTTGCCTACATTCTGGCTCCCGGCGCCTTCGCTCGGAGCCCTCTGATTGAGCGAATTGCAGGAGTGGGTCGGCAGGTGATCAAGAGCCACCAGCAGAACAAAGAGCTCCACGCGGTCAGCAAGGAGCACGGCTTCCCTGTGGTTCTCATGTACGGCGACAAGGACTGGATGGACTCCAAGGGTGGCAGGAGGGCAGCCGCTATTTTGAACGAAGTCCGTGACAAGGAGCTGAAAGCGGCTACAACAGAAGAAGAGAGGAGGCTAGAGAACGGAGGCGCCAAGGTCAAGATCATAAAGGATGCCGGTCATCACTTGTATCTCGAAGGCTGGGAAGAGTTTAATGAGTTTATGCGGGCTGAAATGGAGGAGACGGCCGCTTGGTCGAGAAGCCAGCGATCGTAGCCGAAGGAGCGGAGCACAAAGCCATTGAAAAGGGCTTCAAGCCGGATTCTGGCCGCAGCTGCTTTTCCGCTGCAAAAATTAATAGACCCAAGGCATCAGCGAGGGAGCATTGGAAACAGCAAATTCATGCTGCACACATTATTAGACAATCTGATTCTTGGTTTTCAAATCTCGAGCCACTTCACACAATATTGCCAGTTCCAAAAATATTTACCTCAGTATTGCGACATCACGCTATTCAGGAACGATGATATGATAGTCACGTGACGTAGAGCGGATGCTTACTACAAATCTCCACCTCCTGGCCAGACAAGGTGCCCAGTCTGGGTCTAGAGCAGTTTGCCGTTTTGTAGCCGCGTGGAGCGAATCATCTTCGGACATTGCTTGACATACCTTGATCCAGGCAAAAGGTTGCCTCGTCGAGAATTAAGACGTGTCGAGGATGCATCTTTTTGCATCAAATCCTCTCCTTTGGAGACCGTCGAAAATGTCCAGGACCTACCTGGAGTCCACAATACAGCGAGTAGCCCTGCTTGCAACCTGAATCTTGCATCGACATCTAAGTAATAAAGTACAGCCGACGGCTTGACCTGTTTTCATGAATGAAGTCCTACAACTCGTGCCATAAACGACACTGAAGTTACGAGGCTGCTGTCACCTCATTGGATCGTTGGTTTCGGGTCAAACCGCTCAGCTCTGTTGCTTGCGCGCTCTTGTTTGAGCCCACGCAAAGCTTCACTCTGTCAAGAGCAAAAATAAGCCTGTTACTTCCATCATCTCACTATCACTATTGTACGCCAAGCTGGCACACTACTGGCACACTTTAAGAATCACTGCTTATGCCGACGCCTCCTCCACGCCTCTTCCTAGTACTTTCAGCAGCCCTACTTCTCTTTTCACCAAAGCATCAAGCATCATGACAGACGAGCGCATGAATCTCAACTCGGGCCGTGTGCCTAACCATGAATTCACTCACGGTCTTCCCAGACACCGGCCTCCTCAAGATTCAGCATGGCTCTACCCAGTCATGCCTGGCGACATGTCCTCAAATAGCAGGCGGGATGAGATACTCTCCAGAGTGAGCGTCATCGACGCCGAAATCAATGGCTTTGCAAATGTATCATTCCTCAAGAAGGTGACCAACAACAACTGTCGCTACTCAAAGGCCGAGGAGCTGCAACAGCAGGAACGTTGGGAGCATGGCAATCGGTGGGTAGCCCAGGACATTCTACCTTTCATCTTCCTGGGCCCGTCCGGAGCAGCCAAGGATGAGAGCTTCCTGCGAGAGAATGGCATCAGCATGGTGTTGCTGGTCAGAGACTTGTCGCAGGAAGTGTCAAAACTACTGGTCCCCCGCAAGGCACAGCAGATGGGTCTCGAGACCAAGATACTGGAGGCCCGACCAGACAAGCTTGTTTCCAAGCTGCCAGAGGCCATCAACCTAATCAACAACCACCTTTCTCAGAGGTTCGACTCACAGGAGCGACAGAACAGCCACAGGCTCGACAATCGTGAAGCTGCGGACACCTCGCTTCCTGGCAAAGTTCTAGTGTACGATCTGACCGGCAACGAGGCCGCCGCTACGGTGGTGGCAGCCTATATCATGGCCATGTACAGCACTCGCGCTGGCGAAGCACTCTTCATGGTTCAGAGCAAGAGGTTCTCCATCAGCACCCAGACCATTCAAGAGGTGCTTTCACGCTATCACCCCCTGATAGAGGCAAAACGGGATACCCTCATAGCCGCACGCGCCAATCCAGAGCCCACTTCCGGCGCTTCACGTGGAAGGAAGCGGGAGATGGAAGTCGATGAAACCGCAGACATGTTCGATAAGATCTCAATGCAGCTTGCTGAACGAGAGCCGGGTTCATCGATCATTGAGGGAGGCAAGAGGCAGGTGGAGGCACCATTCTCTGACGATACTCGTCATGCTGGCTGAGTGGCCGATCAACCTTCAACAGATCTGCAATATCCTTCAATTGCTTGAAAAATTTCCACTTGTGAATCATTACTGCAGCCCTTTTGGTCTTTTGGATCGGCTTACGAAAGGCAATACATTCCATAGGTTTCGTTTCGACACATCCTAATACGAAAAGCTCATGGTAAACAATCTTGCTCTCTAGTAGCAGTCACGGCGCCTGCATGTTCAATCAAGACGATACTTCCAAGGTTGCTGTACTTGTTCTGCGGATGAGCGTTCACATGGTACAAAAATCTTCAGTACTACGTGTCAAAGGGAGACGTGCCAACACATTGAGCTCTTCCATTTTTTTTTTTTTTTTTTTTGGAAGGGCTAGAGATCAAGATGCTGCCAGCGCGGAAGAGGCGGAGAACTGAGGCCACTGAGTTCTCTTTGGTGACAAGAAGTTTGTCCTTGCCAAGACGGCCCGACATCTGCAGCCGGCTTCATCTCTCGGTTAGCCGCTTTGTCGCCGCGATCAGCACCACAGCCGCCCGACTTTGTCATTGTCTTGTCAAGCTTTCTTTGGCGGTTTGTATCATTATTTGAGAATATTCAACTTTGAGCTTGGAAACGACATCACTCCTAGTCTGACTAGCCAATACTTTGTGATCAGCCTGTAATTGAGCCTCTTCATGGTTGCAAACTTCTCAAATTGTTACGTATCCAATCACACTTGCTAATTAATCTTTCGTGGTTGCACCTACATCTCCGTTACCAAGAGATCCTATTGAAAATTTTCTTCTAGCCATCTCGCATTTCAGCTTGCCGTGATCTCTCCGATAGTCAATTATGCCCAACACATCCTATTTCGTCATTTCTGATTCCCTTCCTTCGATCATCGCAGCACTTCCTATAAGACCAATAAGCTTGCACTTTTCTTCTGATACACAAATCATCAAAGACGTCCTTGCACTGGAGCCTCTGCCAAGCAACAAGACTGAGACACAATACGTCTATCTCACACGCATGATACTGCCAGTAAATCACACGTCCACGTGCAGACAGCCGCAGCAGCACAGGCCTTCCGAAATATAAGCAGGAAATAATCACAAGATGACACTTTAGACACATGTCTGCCCCTACACCGATGGCTCAAAATTGCACGCAGCAAACTGCACGTCTTTCTATGCTTGGCATTCATATGCCACTGACTACAGTTCGCAAAAGTGTGTCGATCAAACTCCCGACTGCCGTTGTTCAGTCCTGGCTGTGCTGGCGGCTTTTAGGTTAGCTTTCAGGGGCACAAGACTCCTCGATAGTTATCACCTGGTGGTCCTACTAATGGTAGAGCTACGTCGTGGCTGTATCGACAGGTTGCCACTCGTATGCTCTGTATCAGGAGAGGGGCAGCTCCTCGGGAGTGCCAATCAGGCAGCCATTTCACACATCGAGGACAGTCACTCACCCTATCCCAGCCATGTGCTGAACATGGTCCCGCCGTAAACGACACTTCAGTACGGTGTCCGGCGGTAAGTTCAAACAGTCACTCGACTCGTCTCCAGCTCCTGAGTAGGCACAGACCGTGCCCTTGGGCCATGCCGGCACGTAAGACTGATAGCTCAAGCGTGTTAATTACCATGCCCCTGCCGTTTACTTCTGAAATTCGAACTCGTGTCGACATTAGTCCTGTTTTTCTGTCACTCAGGAAGGACGTGATTCATTCTTCGTTTCGTAGAGTCACATACCTGACAACCTCACCCCCCTTCTTTGCTTCTCTTCGTTGACAAACACACAAATAAGCTTTTCAAAACCACCAACATTTTGATCACGAAGACAGAGTCTCTTTTGCATACGAAGACCACTGCCTACTGTCAAAGCTTGTGTGCAGTCACCAGATTTTTGGTAAAGGAGATAAGACGTCTTTGCATACGACGGCCACTGCCCCTTGTCAAAGCTTTTGAAAACCACCAACATCTTGATAAAAAAAGACGGAGTCTCTTGCATGCAAAGACCACTGCCTATTGTCAAAGCTCGAGTGCAGTCATCCACGTTTTGATCACAAAGACAGTCCTTTTTGCACATGAAGACTACTGTCCGTTGTCAAAGCCTGATTGCAATCACCAACACTTGAACAACATAGACATAGTCTTTCGCATACAAAGACCACTGCCTATTGACAAAGCTTGAGTGCAATCACCCACAGTCACCCCGAAGCGAAGAACACACATCGACTTTGACCCCCTTGGCCCGACAATAGAGCAAACATGAGTCAAACACCAGAAGAAAAATCACCCGAGGTGACAAGAAGGTCAGGGCGTGTTCGTCACTTGCCTCAGAACCTGCAGGGAGAAGATGTCATAGTCGACTGGCTACCCAACCAGCTGCAGAACATCACACACCGAAGTGTGTCCAGTCCTGCGCAGACAACAATCTCACCACTGAACACTGCTGCTAGTGGCGATGCAACAGACGACGACGACGACGACGACGACGACGACGACGACGAGAAAGACTCTGAAAAGACAATAATAATAGCTGCAACCCCTGGTGTTAGCACTCGCAGCAGTACAAGAAAGACCTTGACACCGTCAAGCAGGAAGAAGAAGAAGACAGAGGGCAGTGCTGCTACTGCAACACGTGCTCCAACAGACGCGACGACGCGTCCAAAGAAACAGGGTCAAGGTCGCGCGCAGCAGAAACCCACTCACCCCAGACTCTCTCTTCCTTCATCACCCACAGTGAAAGACAAGAAAACTACTGCCAGAATGAAGAAAAATCCGCGGTCGAACCGCTCTCCCTCTAAATCGCGCACCGTTAAGACTACTCCTGTGTCTGCGTCCGCCAGCCTCCAAAACGCGGCAGCTGAGTCAAGCAGCGATTCTGGCGAGTCCTCAGACTGGGCGAGGCCAAGTTTTTCTGGAAAAACGCTGCCAGGGCAGAATCCTGTCCTATTAAATATGAGCCGTCGCAGCGTCCCTCCGCTTGCGCTTGAAATCCCTTCGGAGGAGGAGGAGGAGGAAGACGAGAAAGAGGAGGAGAGCACGGCGGCGGTGGCAGAGCCAGCGATGGCAGAGCCTGCGATCTCTCCGCCTGCGATCCCCTCACCTGCCACAGGCACGGCTGCTGTCCCCATTATAATTGACAGCAGCAGCGGCAACAGCTCTGGCCAACATTCTCCCTCTGCCGCCACCACGCAAGAGCAGCAGCAGCAGCCACCAGCCCCACCACCCAAGAGAGGTCGCGGAAGACCTCGTAAATATCCTGAAGGCACGCCAAGAGGGTCATACTCTCGCAAGGCGAACAAGAGGCAGCAGCAACAGCAACAGCAACAGCAACCAGCAGAAGAGGAGGACTCCGGCGTTGTTGTCGAAGAGGGCGGCACGATGGAAGACCGCCCTGCGAGGAACACTCGCAGCCAGACGCCGCGTCCCCTGCCCTCGGAGCGTCCGTCGCCGCCGCTGTCAACCACCCAGCGCCGGACCGGTGGCCTGCGCCCGCCGACCCAGAAGGAGCAGGACGAGCGCTACGCGCGCGTCACTGCGTACATCCGGTCGCAGCCTCCGATCCTTGACGAGCACGAGAAGCGTGCGGCTGCGTTGGCTGAAGCCAACAAGCAGGCCGAGAAGGCCGAATTTGCCGCTGAGGCGGAGAAGGAGAAGGAGGAGGAGGCCAGGAAGAAGGAGGAGGAGCCGGAGGACCATCCGATCGGATGGTCAAGTGACAAATGGCGCATCAACGAACTGCTGAAGCCATTTGGCATGACCGTCTTCACTCCGGCAGATCAGCCCTTTGAGAGGGAGACGATCCAAGACCCGGATGACCCGACCATCCCGCCGGCCTTCATCGATTTCGATGAAGGAGACCTCGGCCTCGATCCACAGGTCGACGAGTGGATCAAGAACCCGGAGGCCTATCGCAAGTGGCGCGACGTCTTCCCCGCCGAGGTGCTGGAGTCGCACGGCCTGCCGCGCTTCGACAAGCTCGACATCCGCATCCAGGTGGAGATGGTCGAGACGATGATGGAGATTGCGGACTGGCACCCGCTGGACTTTGAAGTGGCGTTCAAGCTCAGCAAGGAGAGCCTCAGGGCCATAGCCAACCACATGACCCGCATCATGGAGCGTGAGGATTCTCTGGCGGCCATTGGGCCCAAGGCTGGAGAGCTGCTGAGTCGTCCAGGACAGACCAAGGACTGGTCCCAGCTTTACGACGAGCTCAGGGCCGAGCTTGAGAAGGAGTACGACGTGTATCGCGCCAGATTCGAGATCTTCGGAAGCCTCGATGAAGATTGGCCGGACATTCCCATGCCGAAGCGTCGCAAGGCTCACGACTTTGTCAAGAAGTGGAAGCTGAGCCGTCGTTACCTGGGCGCTACGATTCCCGGAGAAGGCAAGGATCTCGAGAAGAGGACGCACCGCAATATCTTCATCGCCTTGTGGCAGGAACAGGCCTTACCAACCCCAGAAGAGCTAGCAAGATTCGCAGCCGATAGGACTTCCCAGACACAGGCATCTCACGTGACCACTGCTGCTCGCGAGGCCGTTGACTCAGGCGCGCCAGCCCTATCCCGCCAGCACCTTGACACTCGTTCACAAGCCACTCCGCACTCAACCTCTGCCATGCAGCAGCAGCCCGCACCTCGCCAGCAGCCTGCTGAGACAACCACACAAGCCGCTGCGGCACCGCCCGTCAGCCGGCAGCAGAAGCGTGCCATGGAGCGTCAGGAGGCCAAGGCAAAAGGAAAGGGAAAAGACAAGCAATCCACCGCACAGGTGGCACCCTCTCGCGCTCCGACAGTGCAGCCAAGCACTCGAGCACAGCCAAGCCAGGGCACGGCCTAGCAGACCGCGCCATCAAGTGGCAGAGGAAAGGGCAAGGCCGCCTCAGCTAGCGGCAGAAGCACCACTATCACCAGCACCAGCACGACTGGAGGGCTCCCAGACCCAGATCTCCCGCGCATGAACATCAGTAGGACTTCACGGGGCACAGCGCCACCGCCATCATCAACGAGTTTCGAGGGATTGTCCGTGGGCAGCGATGTTCTGAATGCCATCACGTCGAACTACGACTTTGGCTTCTTGAATCCTCCCGACCTGCAGACCACCCAGCCGACCAGCCAGCCGACCAGCCAGCCGAGCAACGAGCCAAGCTATGAGACGTTGTTGCAGCGTCAGGCCGAGCAGCCGAACCCGTTCAGCTCGCGCGAGGCAGCCGATGCGTACATCGCAGAGATGGATCGCCGAGAGGCCGCGAGAGCCAGACCCATGAGAGATCTGGACGACATCCCAGACTTCCCTCCTCGACCCTCGACTCCCACGCAGAATGTGACAAGATCGCAGCACAGCCGTGACGTGCTTTCTCAGCAGGGTCAAGCCGATAGAGCAGCCGCTGAAGCCGAGAGTGATCAGGATGAAAGCTATGCAAGTCTCGGCCAGGTCGTCGGTCGCCGTCGTCTGCAAGGCAGCAGCAAGAAGAAGTCCGGCAAGAAATAGATCACAAGCACTCCAAAAGTTCGAGATGCTAAAGTCGACCGGCCGGTGAGGGTTCGGTTAGCTTCGATCGACTGACGGCTGCCTAGCCGTGCAAAAATTTCTTTACGGAAAAAAGGGACAGAAAAGTTGAAGGCAGAACCGTTCGGATGAGCGATTATTGGGAATGCACAAGATAGCAGAAGCTCTCTGGCAGAAGAAGTACCAACATCACAGGCTCAGGAGAGAGAGAGTAGCAGATAGCTGACCTTCCAATGAAAATCATGAAAATCAAACTGATGCTCCAATTTTGCCATTGAGAGGTCTTCCTAAGCACACTGTAGCCAGATCTCAGCGAGCATTACAAAACGAAAGCCTCTTATCAGAATGCCATTAAAATTGAAGCCTTTCCAATGAGGCTTGGTGAATAGCCCGTCAAGCTTTCACATGCAGACCTATCGTATCTGCACAAGCCTGATACCCTGGACACCTGACACGTGCTAGACGACATCCCATATCTGGTTACTCATCAGACAGACGCGGCTACCTGCTCGACCAAATATCTGAAGTAATGCGTCAAGAAAGTAATTCATCGAGGTGTGCTGGTCATGCAGACCGCTCGTCTGTATCGCTGCTGCCTTGGCTGCAGAGGCATCACATTTGATTCAGCCTGCGGTCTTGCAGGACAGAAACAGTGTGTGTAGACTGCAGTGCAGATAGATCATGGACATATCACTCAGTCATGTAATGAATCCTCAAACAAGTTTTACTAGACAAACAGGTTGGAAACTAAGATGACAGCAGGTCTTTGATGCATCACAACTACATTTCGGCAGTTGATAGCAAAGACATTTTGAAGCTATATTCGGAGACTTGTCCGCGCCCGTTCTTTTCGCCGTACGGCCGTTAAGTACCTCGGCTTGTCAGGGATTGCACCGTTGCGTTCATGATGCTGCTGCCTTGAACTTGAGGGTCCTCTACACGTCTTTGAACTATTACTGACCGTCACACAGGCGGCTCAAATCCGCTCCTTCTAATTTCTAATCAATTGGAGACCTTTACTTCGTTTCTGCCTAGAGTTGGTATGGAAATCACAATACATGAAAGCTACCTTTCCATAGCTGGCAGCTCACTAGCTAACGGAGCATGATCCGAGTCCCACTAAGAAGATTGAGCCTCTTCAGATGTGATGATAGCTTGGATGCAGGGACGCTGTTGATACTTTGTCGGCCTCAATGACATGCTGCCAGCCTTGCACATACTTGCAACAGTCAGCGAGTCATGAGGCGTTTGTTCCCGGTGCTCTCTGTGAGTCTAGTGGTTAGCAAAGCTTCTGCTGACCATTTTCGCAATTTACTGAGACCCCCATTCCGTAACAGTGCATCCCTGCTCTTCCCCGCCTTTTTGCTCCTTCCATCGTTTCCTCGACGAATTCGGAACCAACCGATGACCTGCCGCCGCAGCGATCAGTGCGCGCTTTCCTTCTTCACCAAACCCTAAGCACCACGGCCAATGCTGGATTTTCAGTGCACTGTAGCTACCTGCGTTTCCGGAGCTGGCTGCCCGGCGACATTGATGGCTTTTTACGAAGCTTGCCACTCTAAAGAGCTTCGTGATGACCTACAGAACCAACGATGTAGCCACTTCTTGAAGTCATTCCAAGCTCCAAGATTTTTCCAGTATCACGGACTCAATTTTGGATAAATGTTTCACTCAGCGTCTCATCCCAGACTAGCATCCAGCTATCACAAAAGTCTGCTCAGTGGGAGACCCGCCCGAAACGGCCCAGTGGTGACGGCCTGGAACCTGTAGCCACAGCCAACCAAACCCCCGGCGGACAAGCCCACTGTTCCCCACACAAATTGGGTGAAAGGAGGGGCCACTTCGAGGGCACTCTAGCTCCTGATGTGGTGCAGGAGGAGGCACTTTCTGACGACGGCGCCAGGGGACCTGCCAACATTTTTCGTCTTCCCTTCAACTCCCAATTGCGAACTGCGAGCCAGCCTTTCACATGTTCACATGCCAACGCCAACCCATTTTGCTCTCATGCCTGATATCGATTGCGCGCCTGCTGGCTGGCTGGCTGGCTGGCTGGCT
The DNA here is from genome assembly GCA_027478595.1 of Erythroxylum anguifugum. NCBI lineage: Eukaryota > Viridiplantae > Streptophyta > Magnoliopsida > Malpighiales > Erythroxylaceae > Erythroxylum > Erythroxylum anguifugum. The sequence goes on from JANIPN010417427.1 coordinate 68,044, forward strand.
AGGCTGCTTAGGCTGGCTTGTCTCTCTACCTTCGGCTGGGCTCCCACCCTTGCCGTCATAGGTAACGAGATGTGCCTGAGCCATACTTATCGTCATGGGGATCCATCCTGAGCCCTGACCTGTCGCCTGCCACCTTCTTGTGCTTTACACTCCCCTTCCTTTAATAAAACTTCTCCTGTCTGCCCACCATCAGCTTTAGCTCTGCCGAGGCGATCCACTGCAACAAGGCATCAACATTCTGGCCGATTGTATATATACCTTCGTGTTGATATCTCTTTGTGTCTGTCTGTCTGTTTGACCAGCCTCGAGATCACAATTTGAGGGGTAGATAGGCTTCAACAGCTTCGCTCGAGCCTCACCAAATCGTCCAGAAAAAAAAAAAAAAAAAAAAACCAAAGCCCAAACCCCGTCCACAGATTTTCGTAGCAGTCATCACATCATGTCGAATCTAAAGCTCACGAAGAATTTGATGACAGCCCTGCTGGTGGCTTCTGCAGAGGCGTACATTATGAAGACGGTCACTCCGGATTACATCCTCCACCATCGCATCTCAAGAGCAATCCTGTACCTTTTCATTCCTAACGTTATCCTCATCTTTGGCTGGCAATGCGTCATACATCCCTTCTTCGTCAGCCCTTTTAGAAATCTGCCGGGACCAAAAGTACGTTATTCGTGATCAGCTCGTGTCGCACGAGTCGCGCGCTAACGTATGAGCAGGGAAACTTGATATGGGGCAATGCATCGGCACAATTCTCTAAACCACCGGGAGCAGAGTTCCTGACCTGGGTCAAGACCATTCCCAACGATGGCTTGCTGGCCTTCCGCAGCGTTGGCAACGAGTACCGTCTCATGCCCACAACGCCTGCTGTGCTGAAGCAGATCCTGAGCGACAAGACGTACGACTTCCAGAAGCCAGATGTTGTCATCGCCTTCCTTGTCAAAATCTTGGGACTCGGCTTGATCCTGGCTGAGGGCAGCGTGCACAAGTTTCAGCGCAAGAACCTGCTTCCCTCCTTCCAGTTTGGCGTCATCAAGGAGCTCTACCCTCTCTTCTGGAGCAAGGGTCGCCACATGGTCGAGGCAATCGAGAAGCAACACATCGACAACAGCCCTCTGGTCAACGAGAAGGGCAAGAAGATCGGCAAGATTGAGTTCAACGACTGGACCACCCGTGTCACCCTGGACATCATTGGTGTTGCTGGCTTCGGACAGGACTTTAACGCTGTCGACAACAACCGTGACGAGCTTGTCGAGTGCTATGAGGAGCTGCTGGAGCCTGATACCGCCAACGCCATCTTCTTCGCCATGAACCTCATCTTCCCGGCCGCCATCGTTGGTCTCCTGCCTATTCGCCAGAATTATCGGCTCAAGCACGTTACCAAGGTTCTTGCCGAGTTCGCCTTGAAGCTTGCGCGTTCGCGTCGCGAGGAGCACGAATCCAAGGGTCTGGGCGCCGAACACAAGGATATTCTGTCAAGCATCGTCAAGAGCGGTCACTTCAAGGATAAGGAGGTCGCCGACCAAGTGCTGACCATGCTGGCGGCCGGCCACGAGACCACGTCCTCCGCCCTGACCTGGGTCGCCTACCTGATGGCCATCAACCCAGACATGCAGAACCGTCTGCGCGACGAGATCCGAGCTAACATCAAGTCCCTCGACGAGCCCGTCACATCTCAAGTCATCGAGAGCATGCCCTACCTCAACGCCGTCTGCAACGAGACTCTGCGACTCTACCCGACGGTGCCCATCACCATCCGCGAGGCCATCACAGACACTTCGATCGCGGATCTGCCTGTCGCCAAGGGCACCACATTCCTGCTCGTCCCCTACGCCATCAACCGCTCGCCTCAGCTGTGGGGCCCCGACTCGGAGCAGTTTGTTCCGGACCGCTGGATGAAGGAGGGCACGGCCAACACGGGTGGTGCCGCCTCCAACTACGCCGTCATCACCTTCCTCCACGGTCCCCGCTCTTGCATTGGCCAGGGGTTCGCCCGCTCGGAGCTCAAGTGCCTGGTTGCAGCCTTCTTCGGCCGGTACTCTGTTACACTTGACATGCCAGAGAGCGATGTCTTCCCTGCCGGCGTTGTCACCACGAAGCCCAAGAACGGCATGCACCTCAAGGTTGAGAACCTGCCGGGCTGGTAAACGAGGCTGCGCTATCACTTTAACAAAGCATTCACACCAACAGCAAGCCGACTAGTCGAAACATCACCTTTCAACGGCTGGCCAGGTCATTCGAGGACGGAAAAAGGCAAAGGCAAACTTTGCAATGTCTACGCAGATGGTGCCTGAATTAGCGGCCTTTTATGCTTTCAACGCACTGCTATTGAACGTATTCTGTGAATGCCACAATAGGAAAATAGGCAACAGCGGAGGAGCAGAAGAATGAAGGAGAAAGATCCAAGCTTAAAGTGAAGGTCTACGTTCATGGTAGGATTTTGGTAGAACAGCCAGAGAGGGCAAGGACTGGACGACTGGCAACTGGGAAACAGTACGGTATCAGGATACCCCAACGAATCACGTACCAAGTGAGACGAGAAGAAAGCGAATGTAGTTATTGAACAGCCATATATTGGAATCTGATGTTGCGTTCGTTCAAAAGAGCCGTTGCTTGTACTTGCACCTGGTTTTTTTTTTTTTTTTTTTTTTTTGCTCCGTGATCTCATCGCATAGTTTCCAGCTGATTTCCACTTTCGTTTTAGCGCGCCCGCTTGTGATGGACGACCCTCAGTGTCATGTGTGACAGCATTTTCTAGGCAGAAAAGAACTCGAGATTGGTGAGAGAAGCGGCTTTCAAGACCTTGTCTGATTTGTGAAAATGAATTGAGTAAAAGGCTAGCTAGAGCTGAACTCCGGCAGAATCGGTCGCAGCTCCACGTAGCTGACTCTTGCACTGATTGCCAAACTAGATGCTTAGCTTGTCTGGTCAGTCTCTCGATACTCTTAGCAGCACCTGCACATAGCTAATAATTGATCAGGTCTCAGCATAGATTGCTCAATGATACACACAGGCAAGATGCCATCCTTGGTCAGAATTACCATCAGTTCACGAGTATCACGAACTCTTCTGAAGCGGCAGCAACACACCTCCAGCAGGAGCGGCTGCATCAGCTCCCCACTGCCCACGGGTATGCCACGATGAATTCCCATCATCCAGTACCCTAATTATGCCAGACTTCACACCCTATCAGTACACAAGTGGGCGATGGCTTCGAGCAGATCGTGCCCAACTCGCAGCTCGAGATCGTGAATTCGATTTTCAAAAGCTTTGCGAGAAGGCAATTGCCTGCATTCCCGGAGCGAATTCAATCACTGCTTGTACTAAAATCGAGGGCGGCTTCAACCGTGCTTTCATTCCCCAGATGGATAATGAGATGTCTGTGGTTGCACGTGTACCGTTCTCAGTCGCTGGTCCACCGCGACTGGTGACCAACTCAGAAGTTGCTACGATGGAGTACAGTAAGCCCAGTGGAGGCACATTTTGCGTCTGGAGATACTAAATGAAGTTCAGTACGCAACAACACATCTATACCCGTACCGGCAGTCTTGGATTGGAATGATGATCCACATAATCCTATCGGAACGGAATACATCATCCAAGAACACGCACGAGGCGTGCAGCTGCATCAGCGCTGGGAGTCGATGAACACGTCCGAGCACCTGAAAGCGGTACAAGCACTGGGCCGCCTTACTCAGAGCATGTCCAAGCTGCAATTCCCCGCTTATGGTAGTATCTATTTCACCAACGCACCTGTCAATACCGAGCTGGTTCCTCTCGCTGACGGCTTCGGCATTGGTCCCCACTGTGGTACGAGATATTGGCCTTGCAATGTCGAGGATGAGAGGTCGTATCTCTATCGACCTCCGAATCGTGGCCCTTGTATGTTTTGCAGCTTCCATTGTGGCTTCGCGAATTGACAATGATCAGGGCATACCCATAAGGGATACTGCCAGGGACTCGTCGACGTCGGATGTTCTCGTATTCCGTCGAGCACGCCACAGGGAATGCTCGAGTACAAAGGAACCGTAAAGGAACACCTACAGCTCAACGACACAGTAGCGCAAACACTCAGGCAGCTGATAGAAACCGACGAGCTCAAAAGCGTATCACGACCAACTCTAATCCACCGCGACCTTCACAAGCGCAACATATTCGTATCCGCCTCCAACCCGGGAGAAATAACCGCTCTCATCGACTGGCAAGGCAGCAGCATCGAGCCAGCCTACCACTACTCCGACGAGACACCAGACTTGTGCGAATTTCCGACGTCTTGGAGTCCGCCTGACAGCGAAAACGATCTCACGGACGAGCAACGCAAAATCTCTAAAGACGTGTCCATCTGCCGCCGCGCCTGGGACGCAATCACACAAGGCTGGCTGCCCGAGTTATACGCCGCTCGCTCCTTAGACCAGGATATCCTGCGCCTTTTCCGCTACGCGCCTTCTGCGTGGCGACTCGGCGCAACTCCGATCCGCGAGGATTTGATGCAGTTGTCGAAGCATTGGGCGGTTCCGCTAGGTCTGGGTGGTGAGTGTCCGTATGACCCGTCCGATGCGGAGATTGCTAGGCACCAGAAGCTGTGGGAGGAGTTTGAGCTGGCTAATGGTGTGAGGGACGAGGCAGTGACAGGACTGGGTACGGATGAGGAGGGCTGGGTGCCGGTTGATCGCTGGGAGGAGACGCAGTGTGTGCATGGGGAGATCTGGAGGAGGTGGGTAAAGGATGTTGTAGAGGCTGAGGAGATCAGTGTGGAGCAAGCGAGGATGGTTTGGCCTTTTGATATCCCCTCGGACTTGGAGGTATAGTAGTAGCTAGTAAATGGGCCTCTTTGGGAAGGAAAGGAGGGAATAAAAGCTCGATCGATGATCAGCTGTGTATAGAATAGATTCCTCATGTTGGGGGAGGGGACAAAGTTGGATGGGAGAAGACCACGAAGGGGGCTGTATGATATTGGAAAAAAGAGCAAGGAGCTTTTGGTTTCTACCGAGCTTGGAGCATGGACGGCCTCCTCAAGCACAATCAAGATGATGTTGTACCATGGCATGAACTGGAATCCTCTCCTCATTCTCTTCATTTCCTTTTGTTAGCAAGGAACACTTTACACCAATCTCACACTGCACTGATAGCATCGTCACTCTTTACACACACACACACACACACATACACAAATAAGGTATTACCAGGCTACAGCTATGCATGATCGCTCGTATCCTACACTTCTTTCCCTCTCCTCCTTGATCTATCTACCTCTCCTCTTCCCCTTTAACTTTCGCTTACAGAGCCAAGAAACACAGCGAGCTTCTTCTTCTTCTTCTTCTACCTTATCCCAACTGCTTTCGCAACTCTTCTCGTCACTTCTCCTTAACCCTTCCATACCTCTCCATTTTTTGGTCTTTCTACAGCTCTTCTCACTGAACAAACAAACAAATAAAACGAAAAATACCTTCCTTCAGCAAAGCAAAGGAAAAGGAGAAAAAATCACTTGCAGAACTCACTCACTCACTCACTTCCATCATCGCTACAGCTGCCTCCTTCATACTCGCCTTTACTCGTCTTCTACCATCTCGCCCTCCTCACTGCCCGAGTGCATCGCCACGTCCTCCTTCTCCTTGTCTTTATCCTTGTCCTTTTCTTTCTCTTTCTCAGAATCCTCGCGCCGACTGCTACGGCGTGGACTGCCGCCGTATCGAGCCCGCTTGCGGCTGCTCAGGCTGTCGTCGGAGCCGCGGCGGCGGCGACTTGAAGTCGAGGGTGTTCCTCCTCCTCCTGCTGCTGTTGCTGCTGCTGTTGCACTTCCTCCGGCAGCGGCAGGGCCTCCTGCTGCCCCGGCACCTCCAGCGCCGCCAGCACCGCCACCGCCGTAATCAAGTTCGTCGCGCTGGCCGCGTGGCTCGCCCCGAAGCCGGTAGAGGCGCTCACGCTCGTCTTCTGAGGGGTCGTGGCGACGATCTCGGCGGTCCCGGTCCCGATCTCGGTCCCTGTCACGATCACGGTCTCTGTCACGAGCTCGATCACGATCTCGGTCTCTATCTCGATCTCTGTCTCGTTCCTGGTCTCGGTCTCGGTCGCGGTCACGTTCACGATCGCGTTCGCGGTCGCGATCATAGCCGTTGAGTCGTCCTTCGTCACGAGCACGGTATCGATCGCCGTAGCGATCCCTGTCCCGATCGCGCTCTCGATCCCGGTCTCGTTCACGAGGAGGCGGAGAGAGGCCGGTACTGCCAGACTTATGGTATTGCCTTTCCCGCTCCGCCATTGCCTTGCGTCGCTCCGCCGCGTATGCGTCTTCGGGCTCGGGACTGCGGCTGTGTTTGGCCCGTCGCCGGTCTCGGTCTCTATCCCGGTCCCGGTCCCGGTCCCGCTCTCTTTCTCGATTTTCGCGCTTCCGCTCGGCGTCTTCGTCCTTCTCTTTCAGACGGCGGATCACCTTGTCAAAGGCTTGCTTGCGCTGTTCGTCGTCCAGTGAGCGGTAGTCTTCGGATCGTTCGATGCGCGGCTTGGTCTCGTCCCAAGTCGTGTTGGCGCGCACCGGAGGGTCGTCGAGGTGCTTGATGCGGCTGCGAAGTGCATCGATGGCGCGTCGAACATGACGTTCCGATGCGTGCTTGTCCTCCTCTTCGCGCCGTTTGATCTTTTCCTGTAGTCGCTCGAATATGAGGGCTAGTTGGTCTTGAGGATAGTCCTTTGTTCGCCTGTCACTGGAAACAGTATTCTTGAAATCTTCAAACGAAGTTTTGGGAGTCACCTCGAAACGCCGATCTTCAAGCACATCATAGATGTCGTTACGCACCGCACGAAGCGCCCGCTCTTCCTCCTCGAGCATGTCCCAAAAGAGTTCGACGGGGCTGGATCCGGCCTGGCCGAGCATATCGGTGAATCTTGAATCGTTCTCTATCAGCGGATGAATTTGCATCCATTTCGTACCTGCTTTGATTTTGCCCTGTGATCTCAGCTCCCGCAGCAGATCAATGTAGGCATCGCGATGCTTGCGCTCTGTCCGCGCCTTGCTAGACTTCTCTCGTTGCCGTTGGTCGTTGAAGTGCCGCTCGAGGGTCTTGATATGATTCTCGAATGCAGTCAGAACGTCGCTCTTGCTCAGGGTCTTGAACTTGTCGTCAGAGGCGAACCTTTCGTTTTCTTGTATCATCGGCTGAGCCTCCCCCCACCTCGTGTACGGCTCAAGATTCAGTGCTTTGAGGATCGACTGGAGCTCGTCCATGGCCGACTTCTTCACCTGTGCCTCTTGCTCAAGGTGCGTGTTTTGCAGCTCCACAATGTACTCGTGAAACAGCTGGCGCCGCTCGTCGTCGTCGTCTGTTGAGCGGAATATGGTCTCGTGTTCGAGGATCGGTTTGGCCGTCTTCCAACGGGTGTAGTGCTTGATTTCCGGGTGTCTCTGCAGCATCAGATTGAAGTCTGCTCGTAGTTTAGTCAGACGCTCCTTCTCTTTCTCACGCTCTTGAGCTCGCTGCTCGACGATGAACTTCTCAAAGGCCGCTTTTCGGTCTTTCGGGTCTCGGACGGATCGGTACTGAGGATCTTTGATCGTCGTGCGCATCGCTTGATCCCATTTCCAATCTGCCTGGACATTGTATTTCTTGAGCATCTTCATGAAAGCAGCTTCAGCCTCTTCGTAAGTACCGTAAGATGGATCATCAGACTTCACAAACGCTTGTGCTGCGCGTGGCTCGTCACGATAGCCGATTTGCCTGTCCGGTCCAATCCGTTCATGATGCTCGTCACGGTCGCGGTCACGGTCGCGGTCACGGTCGCGATCGCGGTCACGCTCACGTTCTTTTGATTGTGCCCACGGCGCCGCTGATGCGCCGCCACCAGCAACAAACTGCGGTACTTGATTCGATGCCTCCAGATCCGCCACGGCATCGCGAACTTCTTGCGGCATGTTCCATGTTGTCTCTTGTGTCTGAGTGTTATGCCAGTATTTCCTGCCATTCTCAGCCGTGTACTCTTTCCATGGTTTGTTTTCGAGAGCTCGCTGCACAATACGTTAGTCCTCAATTGCCCTTCACCTTGACATTGGGTAGGCAACACTTACCTCTACTGGAGTCATCAACTCCGCAGGTTTGGTCCATTGCGTAGCCTTGGTCTGCGTGTTATAGTAGTAGACGCGCCCATCTTGGGCCTTGGCCTCTTGCCACAGTGCCGACATATTGCAGTCCCACACCTCGCGCGCGAGATATTTGTGGTTGACCAGTATGGGTGAGCAAAGAGAGACTGGCAATCAGGCAGTTGCAAAAAGTCCAGCGCCGCGCCAGCCGCGAACATTCTTAGCAGATTGACGGTCGGAGTCGGCTCCGCTTTGCCGCTCTTACTCAAGCTCCGTCTCCACGTGCGCGTTTGCTGAGACCGAGTGACTGGTGAGTACTTGTGTAGCAAGACTGAACAGTTGACATTCCCATGGCAGCAGGAGTTTTGCTTCTCATTCAATAAGCTACGTTTATGTACAGACTTTATGTCCGCTTTGCTTTGCTTTGCCTTGCTTTGCGCTTAACTCTCAGCTTAGATCTTGCTGGCTGCGTCCTCAATACTGTAGCCTCAGGCTCTCATAAGAGTATCAAATATGGATGACGCATTCTTTGTAGAGAATACGCTTGTTGAGGTGAACGTGCCAGAAGACTCCAATCTGGATGTTGAGTCTGCTTTGTCAGGTCCAGAAATTGAGTCAGAAGATACTCTAAACTCGCTTGTACCCTCAATTGCACAGAGGAGGTCACTATATTTCGGTATGAAGAACTTATCTGGTGCGAGATCTCGTCTCTTACTCATCACTAGGGCACAGATGAAACGCTTCCAGTCTACGTTGTGATCAGAGTGCCTCGAGAGGACGAGGCCGCGCTAAGATCGAGGATACCTCGGCTTGCTGTAAACATCGATGCACAGGTGCTCAACGATCCATCAGCTCCTCCCGTCCCACCTGAGAAGGAGGGCGCTTCACAGCAAGATGTTGTTTGGAAGGGCAAGCTTGATCCCACAGAGGAGCCGACAGTGGTGATGGAGGAGAGTGCTGAGGAGGAAGATGTATCGACAGCTCTGCTGATCTGGAAAATGACAGCCGTGCTGAATCGACCCCGAATCAGGCTCACATTGCCAACGATAGCATGGAAGATCACGGCAGTTCTGAATCCTCCGACACAGGCCGAGGGCGGACATGAGAGTCGGTACCTTCCCAGCGGAGTGCCATTGCCTCTGAACTTGCTGGGTTCGTTCTCTGATACAGCATCGTTGGATGGAAAGACACCATACCTCTCCTCAGATCGACTCGCAAAGCACGGAAAGCCCGATACGCAAGCGGCCAAAAAGTCTATAGCTCTGAAAACACTTCCAAAACAGGCTTTACCTGCTCTCCCATCGCTCACATCACGTATTCGCTATCACCGGTCACACAAGCTTGGCGATCTGCCAACGATAGGTGCGTCTCTCGAGCTTGACGTCCCTCCGACGGCGCCCCACGATATTGAGCTCTTGTCCGTGAAACTCGACCTAGCGCGGGGACAGGTTGATATGATGGCACCCGACTACAGCATCAAGCTACCGCGAACGTGTCATGCTCGAGACAGCCTTGTCTGGCTCTATATATTCTCGCCCCAGCACGCTTTTGATGATCCCATCAACAACGCCTTATCCATCCACCTACTAGAAGTCACAATACAGGCGAAGGTCAACGTCTCAGCCATCTGCCAACCCATAACAAACATCAAATGGCGAACCAACGTGGATTTCAGCACCGCCTCCAACACTGTCCGCAAGGTCCTGAAACCCACCATGGGATCGCAGCCACCTCTCCGGCCAATGCTGCAAGCCAGCCCCGGCGGCAACAGTCTGCAGAGCCCATACGCCAGCCAAGACGCCGATGCCGGGTTCGACAACCCCCAATTCACCGTGACGTTCATCCCGCCCACAACCGCCATCTACATCGGCGAGACGTTCACGTGGGAGGTGATCGTCGTGAACAAGACCGGCCACGTCGCTCAGCTCGTCCTAACCGTGCTGCACAAGCGACGTCCACAGCACAGCAGCGGCAAGCGGCACTCGCATCAGTCGTCCACCGGCTCCGTCACGGCAGTCAGCAAGTCCGGCGCCATCGCGGACCCGGTGGTCGACGAGAACCTGCTCTACGCTGCCGTCAAGTCCGGCGGGCCCGAGATGGCGCAGCTGGTCTGCCTCAGCGCCGATGTCAAGGTCGGTCCGCTTGCGCCGGGCACGGCTGGCTGGACGGAGCTCGAGTTCCTCCCGCTGACTAAGGGCTTGTTGCTGCTGGAGGCGGTCAGGGTCACGGATACGGCTACGGGCGAGTATTGCGATATCAGGCATATGCCGGACATTATTGCGATGGAGAGGGACCAGGTGGATGAGGCGGCTAGCTCGTCTAGTGATCATAGCGGCAGTGGATAGGCTTTACTTGGACATCGAAATTAACTTTGGGAGCAGCAAAAGGGTTCAAGTGTTCGTGATGGACAGCTTTCCTGTATCGCAGGCATTTTTGGATGGTAATTAGGCGTCAGGATAGCTGTTGTTCGCCTCGTATCACACAGCACTCATGTTGTTTTGCGTTGCGGCAGATTGGTCTCCGACGACAACTCCAAGAAAGCAGTATTCACATATCGATATCGTCATGATCGTTAGACTTCTTGAACTTTTAATTGAATTCTTGGGACTTCTCTTATCCGATAACTTGGATAGCCACGCAAGTCTGCCCATTCTCGCTGTAGTCTAAATGCCCGCCTCACCTTGCTTGAGACTGTGACCTCCCAACTATTCGTGCTAACAACTCTTTCGCGTTACTCGTCAATCGTCTCCACCGTCTCCCACGTGCCATTGAGGTTCTCCTTCCAGAGGCTGACCTTGTTGTCTCCCTGGCTGACGGCGAGGATGTTGCCGCTCAGGCTCCAGCTGACACGCCACAGCACCGAGTCGAACTCGAGCGTGGTGCTCTTCCACTCGTTCGGCGTCGCTGGGTCGGCCGTCCATATCCGGACTGTCTTGTCCTGCGATGCCGAGGCGATGTACGATTTGGACAGCACCGACGGGCTCCAGGCCACGTCGCGCACCCAGTCGGTGTGGCCGGACAGTGTCTTTACGAGGTTGTAGTTGTTGTTTTCGGGGCTTTTTATAGAAATACAAGGGTCAGTTGCAGAGTCATGAACGAGGCATAAGAATTCCAAGTCGTGTTATGATGCAGATCGCCTTGTCCTGTCGACTGAGCTCCTGCTCAAACTCCCAGCAGAAATTTGTACGTACCTGTATTCCCAAATCTTAAGTGCGCAGTCGCTTCCACCCGTCACGAACCTACGGCCGATAGTAGTCTCGCCGCCCTTCGTCACGAGACTGCCTGGTCGTGCGCTTGGCGCCCAGCTGACACTATTGACACCAAGGCCGTGTGCGTTGCTGAGGATGACGTGGTCCCATGCATTGTCGCGGAACTCGAGCACTGATACGGAGCCGTCAGACGAGGCACATGCTAGGAGACATCCGGCCTCGTGAGGCGCCCATGCGATCAGGTTGACAGATGCGCTGTGCAATGTCGATTCAAACACTCGTTGAAAGGAGGAGGATGCTGTTGAGGAGACCGCAACCGGCGAGGATCGCCAGATGAGGACACGGCCGTCATATGAAGAGGATGCAAGGATCGTGCCGAACTTGGGGTGCGCCTACACTCCGGAGGGAGATACTGTCAGCACTCGCAGCTCCTGTCGATGTGGAAAATAGCAATCGTGCTGTACTCAGTCGCGAAGGCGGCCTTGAACGTACCCATGCCACACACCAGACGGCACCGTCGTGTCTGCAGAAACCGTGAAAATCAGCATCGTGTTCCCTTCCATTCATTGTGCATGCTCTTTCGGTATCCGTACCCTCTTAGTGTCTCGACCAGTTTGTGTGATCCTCCTTCTTCAATGTCAAAGATTCGAATTGTCTTGTCTGATGAGCAAGTGGCTAATCGTCGGCCGTAGTAGTCGAGAACGGCATCATGCTGGTCATGTTTTGTCAGCGTGAGAGCTTCTCGGTAGATGTGTTACCCATCATTGGGTTGGCAGGAGTGAACTCACGATCATCTCCTCGTGGCCAGAATTCGTGATAACTTGCGCCTAGGTTTGATTAGCTATTTCCAACTTGTTAGAATGCATTGGAATTACACACCATGGTGAAACTGGGATTTGTTTTGTTGTCAAGGAAAAAAAGGAAACGCAGGAAAGTTGAGGCATTCGCAACGCTCAAATAAAACACTCCTGCCTATGGGAAGGACAAGGTGTCTACACATGTGGCGGTGCGCGTGAACTTGGGTGCGGCGGTAGTGGCATTTCACTCAATATTCGGGGAGAGAACTCCGTTTCTTACGTGGTGTGGCCTGTTTTGTTGCTGCCAGCCACTGCACTAATGAGCTTCCCAATCTTCGCGATATATGGCGCTTTTATGCAACAACTGAATGTGCATTTTATTCATCTTTATCCGGTAGATGTGATGTCGCTGAAGGAAACCAAATAGAGCGTCTGTTCTATCTCGCTCTGACGATCGCAAACAAAGGAAAATCGTTACAGAATGATCGTCGGTTCTTCGCCCCTCTCCTTCCTCATCATTTTCCTTAGGCTTCGTGCTTCTTTGCTTTACTTCATCTCAAAATCTTAAGCTCGTACATCTCATCAAGCCTTCAAACGCCTCTCCTCGCACTTCACACAGACAGGGTCCGTTCCTTCACCTCTGGTAAAGAAGCGTCCGTCTTCAAATGGACCGCTGCATTCCTGGAGCGAGAATTAGCAAAACCCCTCGTTCTTCTATAGTCAGTAGCTCACCTTGCATTTAAAGCAGCCCGCGTGCCATTCAGCGCCCAGTGCCATGACGCCATCGTCTATCACAGGCTTCTTGCAACCCCTGCACTTGCCACTATATCGGCCCTTGTAGCAGCCAACACACCAAGCCCATCCATCTTTCTCTATGAACGGCTTCTCGGCATCAAACGGATCGCCACACTGGGCGCAGAAGAAGTGGCCCTGGTGCCATTGGGCGCCACAGGCAAGCACAACCTCTCCCTCAATTGGAGTTTTGCAGGACTTGCAGCGAGGAGAGAAGTTTTCATGGAAATCCAGGTGACAGAAGAATCGTGTGTCTTGGGAGCCTGGAGTGGACGCACCGAATTCTGAAGCCAGACGTTCTTGACGAGCTGTGTCGGGCTCCGGATAGAAGGCCACGTGTTCCAGATTTGTCGCACAAACAAAGCAGTTGAAGCACTCAGGATGGAAGCGCTCTCCAGCCGCTGTAAGCGTACGGCCAGTGATGTGGTGGCCGCAATTGTTGCACTGGGCGCCTACACCGCGAGGCACTGCGCGCGACCAGTGACCACGAAGCACCTTTGTTGACTGAGTCGGTTGCGACTGATTGTCAGTTGGGACGTTTATTGTGGGCAATCCAGGAGAGTTGGGCGAGTCATCGGGCAAGTTGATGTTAGGAACAGGTGCGATTGAGGCTGGAGCGGGTGCGTCGTCTGGGAGCGAGATTGATGGAATTGGAGGACCTGCAGAATTTGTTGACTTTCTCTGGTCTGGTGAGTCTGCAGTATGGTTTCCAGACGCATCTCTACCTGCGGGCGGTGGTCCAGAACCGGTCATCGCTTTACCTCTGCTGTCAGAGCGGCCTCCTGGATTTTTGGGCGTGTATGCGGAGTCAAAGCTGACGATCGGACGTCCTGGCGAGTCGCTCACAAAAGTTGGGTTAGGAAGATTTTCGCTTCGATCACGTAACTTCATGCTGGTAGCAGCACGAATGTCTTCTCCGCGTATCTCCTTACCATCCTTCATAGCAGGCTTGTCATCCTCCTTCGTATCTGTGTGAGGAGGGCTGGGAGCCTCGTTCTTCTTGTAATTCGGATTGCGTGACTGAGAGGGTGGATTCTTGTGAATGTCTATTGAAGACATCCTGTTTTCCGCAATGAATGAAGTTTTAGCTAGAAAGTCGCTGCCTCCGTGGTCAGCTGCGGCTTGTTGGCTGCCACTAATGTTTCTAGATTTAGGCTTCAGCACTTCATTGGCACCACGCTGCACTTTGTCCGTCTCAACGACTGACTCGGGTTCTTCGTAGATCTTATCCTGAGGGTTGTAAAAGAGACTGGAGCGTTTTCCACCACTCGAGTCTCGTGACTTGCGGCTGCTCCGCCTGCTGCCAAACAATTTTGTCGCCGGGCCGATAAACGAAAGGCTGCCATAACGTTTTCCTGAAGAAGCAGAGCTTTCATTGCTTCCCTTTGAAGATCCACTGGCCACACGGCTTCCTTTTGACGAATTGCTTGTTTGACTCTTGTTTGATGTGGATCCATCGGAAGCATTTCGAACTCCATCCTTCGCACCGCCCTTAGTGATGTGAAGTGTCTCGAATGGCCCAATGCTTTGGCTTCTGGCATGGCTGCCTATGCGCAAATGGTCTTTGATGGTGTGTTTCAGAACATCCGGGTTTTCGTAGGGCTTGTCAGCGAATCTGTGTTTCCAGACGAGCTCGGCTGCCTCCTCCTGTGCTGCCGAGTGGATTCGCTTCTCATCCTCGATGGCCATGAAGTCCATTGCAGCTCTGAGCGATTTGGCCTCCTGCCTCTCCATCCAACGCTGTCCGCGCTCATAATATGGCATGGGAGACTTTTCACCATTAATGTCGACCTTGATGTTGTCCTTGTCAGCATTCGCGCGTGCAATGTCGGCCACGATGTTCAGATCCGGCTCCTGCGCCAGAGGTCGGCCAGCATGTTGACGAATTTCAAGCCCTGAGCTTGCACGATGGAGTCGAAATGGACTTATTGATCGCTTTGGTTTTTCTGGAGGTGCAGGACTTGCAAGAACAGGCCTATCGAGTGCCAGCGATGTGGCTGCCCTTGGAGGCAAATCAAAGGATGATGTGGAAGCCCTTCCAGGTGGTGGCCTAGCACCCATTGGTCGTGCACCGCTAGGTTTGCGGAGCTCAGTCAGGTAATCTGCTGTCCATCTTTTCTGAGCCTTCTGTGTTTTGGTTGGATCCTCCTCTTCAGGTTGTTTGTGGGACGAGAACAGCTTAAGCGGAGAAGGCGTTCGAGCAGGAGCAAGCGGTGACATGTCGCTGCCTCGCCTCACGAACACGCCAGAGGCCCTGCCAGAGGCACCTCTGCCTGTGTTGTTCTGAGAATTATGCGCCAGCATCGTATTGTATGAGTGTGAATTCGGTCCAGGCCGGCCTCGATAGCCGATGCAACGTGCAACAGTACCTTGCGCGCCGGTGAGGAACAATAGAAAGGCGTCAGTGACGCATGAGATACATCTATTAGACTATGAACAACAATGCATGACGGACAATAAAGAGTGCCAAAAAGGGTCGAAGGACTGGTGACGGACACGCAGAAAGCAATGTGTTCAGCACGCAGTTGATGTAAATCGTTCAAAATAGTCACGGTGGCCCGGGCATCTTTGTTTGATTTCCGATAGCCGGCCGAAAGTCAACATTGACCCACTTGCGTAGCAACGGCTAAGACACGGCAAGCGGAAGCACCACCACGCCCGCCTCGGAGATCATCTCCTGTCGGAATAGCAAGAAATGGCATCACGCCAAATTGTTGCCACGAAATTTGGAGAGGTAGCTTGACTGGCTGCTCAAACTACAGAAGATGCAGACTCGTGATACCTCAATATGTGATGATAGTCGTTTTTTGGCGTACTACATCAAAGCCTGTCCTGCATCGACACGCAACTCGCAACATCTCCGTCTACACAATGCTTGGTCAGATACGTTGAAGGTGGCCAAAGGTTTTTCGGATTTGATCTGACTGTCAACTTCGCACGGCCTCATCATGCTGGAATCAATGTTCGTTGCAACATCTTCTCCTGTGACGAGGCTTTCTATTTTAATGTTCTATGTATTCCATCTGCACTTCATTCTCTCATACTAACAAAGTAGAAAGGCAAGGCTGTCATCGAGACCAAAGCCCTGGGTACGCGTAAAGTTTAGAAACTTGTTACAGGCTTGGATTTCATAGAATATGCCTCACTTCAAGCGATATTGCTGTTGAGAATATACCAACTACATGGCGAGGATGACTATACACGAAGACGACCTTGGCCAGCTGTTTCTGACGTTTGCTGGATGGTGCTTCTCACAAGTATGAAGGTTGGATCGTTCTCAGTCATGCTGACTTGAGTCGTCTGCTCATCGCTTGTAGAGCGTCCGATAGTCGTCTGTGTGCCCTGTGTAAAGCCTGTTGCGCTTGATTTCGTGGAGGTGTTATCGAAAGAGTCGATGCCTTTCCCAATATGTGATGTCGCCATCTTCAACAACCAATGCCTATAGCTGTCACCTCTTACGTACAAGTTATACTTCGAGGTTGAGGTCTGGCCTGGCCGTGGGTTGAATTATAGCTAGAGCGGCCGGAGCGTTGGAAGTGAAGCGCAAACGACGGCGAACCCCAGTTCAATGATAACCCAGAAGAAGATAGGGGATATATAGTAAGTCTAGTCGTTCGAATGCAGCGTGTAGACAGGCCCATTTTGTAATTACACCAACGTTCGGACGATACTGGTTGCGCAAACACTGTTACTCATTAGTAAACATCACTTTTCGGCCTACGTTAGTAAAGAGCAAACTCACCCGATGCCAACAATCAGTATACCAGCCACGCCGACTTTCTGTGCCGATTGCAACTTCAGGTGAGATATCATTGGAAGTGGCAGGATCAGAAGTACAAAGTCGAGGACCACGTCTGTAATAACACCAGACAGCCAAAGGGCGAGGTTAGTGAGGCATTTATTCCCATAGAATGCCTCAACCAGGGGAGTCACCGGAAAGCAAGTGAAGAGGTTTCTGAAGAAGAATCCGATCGTCCATATCGAAATCAATGCCATGATTATATAGCAAATGTGTTTGAAAGTTCTGACGGCGAACATGTTGACGTAGAGAAGTAAAATGGACAGATTACAAATACCTAAACCAGGAACCACGAGCATGTTGACGGCGAACTTTGTCTGCATGAATAAGTCTTGGTGAGAAATTCTCGGTGACAACTGAGTTGGAGCAATACGTACCTTTTCGTCAACGAAAAACTGACTATCATCAACAATAGGTTTGCCATCTGGGTAAAGGTGTTGATCCTGTGCCAGTTCACCATCGACAGCAGCTGAAAAACGTTGACCGAAATTAGCAAATATATTTTGAGACTCGCACAAATGATGAGGCATATTGAGCAGGCAATACTGAACGCCCAAGCACTCAAAGCAAGATAACCATCGGCGCCGATACCTTTCCGTTCAAGGCTCTTAGCAATAAACCGTAATATGGTGAAAAGAGTAGGAAAGATTAGGAAAATCATGCCGAGTGCTATCATCAAACCCTTTGAATACGATTGGCTGTTATCGATAGCCTTCATAAATCTCAACGTAGTTTACAGTTCGGAGAATATGTCTTAACTTGATATCAGCGTAATGAAGATCAATGAAATGAAGACGACATCACGAGAGTCTTAAAGAGTTCATTCATTGTCACCAGGCTATGCCTTGACTATGATGACAGTTGCCAGTCAAAGCTCGAGCTGGAAATGTACTCTGTTTCACATCATCGCCATGACTCTAGGGATCGAGATTTTGATATCTGAGGCGCCTAAGTGCACTGAAGGTGGGGTTACTTGCGCATCGGAGACGGCGGCCAGTTTCGCGGCCTTCATTCTCTTGAACAGGTTGCTTCAGCCTGATTGCAAGATCATGAGGCATTTCTGGACACAATTGTAAGCTAAACGGCTCGCAAGACGCGTGGATTATTGGTATGACTTCAATATGCGTGACTCTGTAGTAGGCGACACGGATTTATGGCTCGATTTGCATTAGTGTGCTATGTACGGTCGGATAGATTTATTGGAAGTGACCCTGTACAGGGGATGGGGAGAAGACGGGTGGAGGATTTCTCAGGCAACCAATGACACTTCAAAACAGAAGCAGCTAGCAACGCCCGGGAGTCGACCGTTCAGGCCTACCAGACGTGAGTCCTACGGCAACGGCAAGTGATGATCAACTCGGTACGCCACGTTCAACCAACTGGATGCGTGACACAATAGTATCCTGTCCTCCCCTGAAGCTCACACTGTTGGTCTAACGTATCGAACCAGGTCCCAAATCTCTCAAAAGTCTAAACCACAGAACCATGTGTTCTGATCGTTTCGGAAGCATCGTTCGTATCAACAGTTAGGGGCCCCGGTAATCCCCGCACAAGGCTGTTGCGGACCAAGGTATCCTTGTCATTCCGCCTACCTGAAGCGGCACTAGCATGGCACGATCGTATGCAAGAAAACTGGATTTCTATCAGAGAAGTCGGCTGATCCAACCTCCAACCATCTCTCTCGCTTTCGTCCGAACAATTGATAACTCAGACTCGATGTCATCATGCGCTATCTTTACGAGACTACTGCACTGCCTTATCTACCCGAGCAGATCATGTCCATAAGCCATTGACTACATAGCTAGCACATGCCTTCGAGTGATACAGTATCACCTCCATTTTCTGTGCACACCTGCTGGGCTCGTGCCGTAAGCTGCCCGAACTAGGTTGAGTAAAACCAAGTTCCACTTATAACATCTCGATCTCCTATATTCTACGTAGTAATTGACAATTTGGAACTGTTTCATGCGAAGTGTGGTATGGACGAGTTGATACAGGATGAGCAATTTCCTCTTAGAAGCAAGAAAGTATGTTAAGAGAGGTCATTCTCTGAAAAGAGGATAATCAACTGCCGACACTGGTCGCTTTCCTTCTCCTCACGTTTTCACGTCTCTGTATCTTTCATTATGTGGACTTACAATTTTTACTTGGCAGCCAGTCTTGCTGGTGTTGAGTTTGCTGTACCTACTCAGCTATCGAGGCTTGACATTGCCTCGCTATTTCATTCACAACTTGCTAAGAATCTCTCTGGAGATGCATCTGTACTACCGGGTAAACGCGCGCCTATCAGATGGAGCTCATTCGATTCCCCTGATCCGGCTGTCGTTGTCAACGTAATTACAGAGAACGATGTAGCTCAGACTCTAAGTAGCCAACTCCTGTAACTTTGTGTCTTGGTACCTGACAGCTTTCGGGTAAAATTCTGCAACAGTCACAACGTCACCTTTCTTGCCCAGAACGGCGATGGAGGATGGGCAACGTTCGATAAGAGAAGCACTTCGGGCGTCCTCATCAACTCAGCTGGCCTCAATCAGTTCATGCCAAATACCGACAAAACTCAGACCACTGTCGGCGGTGAAATTTCGGTGAACGAAACTGTGGCAGTTGCCTGGTCTCATGGAAAACAGGTACAACCTGGTAATTGTGATTGAACTGGCCTATTTTGTGTTTACCTAGGGGGTGGTTATGGCAATCTCATGGGGCTCTACGACTTCGGTGTCGACAACATAGTCTCCATGCATCTCATTACTCCATCCGGTGATGTTCAAACTGTTAGCGCACGGTCTGATCCTGACCTGTTCTGGGCCCTTCGCGGTGCAGGGCCGAATTTCGGTATCGTAACGTCAGCCGTCATCAAATCGTATCGTGTCCCTCGCGAGCAAAGCTTTGCCTAGATTGTAAGTTTGGTCTACAACCAACCTCAGCTCGAAAAAGTGGTGAATGCCGTTAGCACCATCGTTCTTCAACCTCAGATGAATAATTTTATGTATTTTCTGAGTATGGGCGGACCTCCTGTTATCCTCGTTACTCCCTTTCTATACCAGGGCAATGAGACATCCTTCAAAGAGGCATTTACGTCATTATATAGCATCTCTACTATGTCTGCATCATTCAATCGTACTGACTACAAAGACTTCAACTCAGAAGCAAGGTCTTTCTGTGTTCGCGGGCCTCGTAAGCCTGCGTATGGTGCGGGTCTCAAGAAGATGGTACCAAGTACGTTCCGCAATATTTGGAATGCGTTCACCAATTTTCAGGCTTTGCAGGTGCACAGCAGAGTCTCATATTAGTGGAAATATACTCTCTCAGCAAGGCACGAAACATTCCTCGAGGTCAACAAGGATCTTTCCCTTACAGGGACATCAATTTCAACCCGGGCGTTGTCACTTGGTATAATGATAGCGGTCTGGATGCTCAAGCTGAGGCATTCGGAAGCTATGTTCGAGATCAGTGGCGTCTCAGTTCCGGCATCGGCAAAGGCGTGAACCAAACCTATGTCAATTTTGCTCATGGAGATGAGAGCAACGATATTGTGTACGGTAACAGCCTACCAAGGCTACAGCAAGTCAAGCAGCGTGTGGATCCGCAGAACAGGATGCGATCATGGTTCGGAATTCACGTGTAAAAGTTACAATGTGAAGGACTGAAGCAATGCTTGGGTCTGCGCATTGTCAATATTGACGACAGAGGTCTGATCATGTTTTTTTTTTTTTGTATATTTGACAGATGTTACAATACGTCTGGAAAATGGACAGCTGAAAGACGAGCTCATAGGTATTGGGCATATGATACATCTTCGTGACATATATTGAGTAGTACAAACTGTATATGACAAGTTCTCAAGCTGCTTCAGCTATCATTGCTGCCAGTTGTTCCGCCATAGCATAGAGCGTCGCTTGAGGATGCCCAGCAATTGGGATAGGTATAATACTAGCATCGGCAACTCTGAGCCCTTTCGTGCCAATTACCCTGCCCTCCGGGTCAACTACACTTCCCATAGCTGCAGTGCCCCCTGAATGATGGTGTAAAGAGCCTGCTCGCTGGATTCTATCCAGAATTTCTGCATCAGTAGCGTCTGAGGTAAGAGGACGGAGACCCTCCATCCCGGGGCCCCCCAAAGGTGGCGTCTCAGCTGCGATAAAACTTTGCATAGCCCTAGTACCAAGCATAGCCTTCAACATACGTCGACATGCATGGATAAGGGCGGTGCGATCGACTGCGGTAGAAAGAAAACGCGAATCAATTATGGGTGAATCAGTTGCTGAAGGAGACGCTATCGAGACTGTACCGCGGGAAGTTGGTGTCTGCAACATCGTCGAGCTTGCGATATGTGTACCGTCGTTTGGAACACCAGGGATCCCCGCTGGTGCATAAATGCTAAAATTTTCCACCAGAGGTCGTGGGTGAGTGAGTAAAGACTTCGCGAAGACATTCGCGGGATTGGCAGCCTCCTCCACGATCTCTCGCTCCAAGTCAGGATGCTTCTCGGTCTCATTAACAACCCAATCATATGGCAAGCCGCTAAAGAAAGCGGGGTTATTAAGCTTCCCTAGAGCGAGTACCCTTTCAGGATCCTTCAGCCGAAAGGCCATGAACAGTGCGAAGTGGTCGTGGAGATTCTCACCCACCATCGGTACGTCACGTCGTACGCTGATTTTCTGTGCGGCCAAAGTTTTAGCGGGTCCAATACCTGAAAGCATGAGGATTTGCGGTGTGCGAATCGCACCAGCACATAGAATGACCTCCCTGCGCGCCTTGAAGCAACGGCCATCAATGAGTTCGATACCGCTAGTGTGGACGCCATCTGTGAACAATATCCGAGCTGCCATAGCCCCTGTCAAAACCCGCACATTGCGTAGGGTGTTTAGCGAGTAGGCGACATGGGCAGGCTGTCTTTTACCGTCCTTTGAGTTCTCATGTATTTCAGTAAGTCCAGAGATGGAACCTTTATCTTCCAGCGTCAGCTCTACTCCAAGCTCGGACCAAGCCTCGCAGATACGGTCTCGTAAAGGGTAGCGTCGATCGGGATCGCTACCACTTATCGATGTAACATGAATGGGGCCCTGGAAGCCGTGCTGGCGTTTGCATGCACTCTGATCGAAATAGCTTTCACTTTTGCGAAACCATGGTAGAAGCCCTTCGTAACTCCACCTCTGGTCGTTAACCAGCTCAGCCCAGACGTTAAAGTCGCTCACGTCTCCTCGGAGCCAGCTGCCATAGTTGATAGTAGTGCCTCCTCCTAGCCCTTTACCAGAATTTATAGTATGTGAACGGTTATGAGTGTTCCTCTGTGGAATTGTTTGGTAGCTCCAGTCGAGTTCTGTTCCTAGGAGCTCGAAGCCACCTATTAGTGTTGTGACATCAACATTTGAGTTGGCCGAAGGATCTTGTCCTGCTTCAAGTATCAAAACCTGGAAACCTGCGATAGCCAGCTTGTGAGCAATGACACATCCCGTCAAGCCTGCACCGACAACAATGTAGTCTGTCACTTCAGACAACATCTTTTTTTTGGTTGTCTGTCCGTCTGTCCTCTTATTCTTCTCGACTTAACGGACCGAGCGTTCGATCTCTCTCGCTGGAAATACCGTGATCAGATCAAGTGAGTATTCCTATCACTTTACGGTGCTTCTCGGATTCTGGGTGAAAGACTGGGGGCGCAAGGCCTAAAAGTAATGCATTGGTCCTTTGTGGGATTGAATAGATATCTGCCGGTCCAGTGATATTCTTTCGAGCTCACATATACAGGTAATTTGATAGTAGAAGCAAGAGTCCATTCCGATTTGTAGGGCTCAACCTATGATTTTGTGCTCAAAGTTTCCGAGTAGCATCAGTGATCGGCGATCAATACAGCAATTCCCGATCGAAGAAGCCGGCGGATAGGTCATATTTGGTCATGAATGAGAGAATCTGGGTATTCTGAGTTTTACTAGAAGATACCTGCATTACCTCCGCAGTGATCAGCTGGTTCTATCACGCGTCATTATCTTGATGTCATTTCACCCATCCGAGCATCATTCAAATGAGAGCATCGAATAGCCTCTACTTCCAGGTGGATAGTATCGATATAATCAAGACTTTGACACACGAAACTCGGTCGAGGTAGCAACTAAGTGGATTGAACTGTCAGTTCCAGTGGTATTCGCTATGGAGCGTGGAGCTTCTAGATAAGCCAAATCTCTGTTGATTGGTGTATCTACATATGCTTTACTGGCTGAAACTCTAATAGAGTTCGAGATGCATCAAATTATTCGATAATCACGCGCACCAAGTCGTTGGATCAGAAATCAGTTGTGCAATGTGGAGTCTCCAAATCTTTCCCGAAATTAGGACTATTTCAACCGTCATACTTTCTAGACGTATGTGAGTCAACAATCACCGTATTCACGCTGACCAGCTGTTTTGGACATCGTCATCAGCGTCCCTCTTATGGCGAGCCGACCATGAGTTGTGGACCAAATCATCAGCATCACGCTTTGCAGACCAGGAGTTGTGTACATTGTCATCTGCGTCGCGCTCAGTAGGCCACTGCCTGTGGACCACTCCATCACGAGCACTGCTACGATCTATAGCTTCTTCGTCAGTAAATTTGTAAATTTTAGAACTTCATTAATACTTACCAGTAAGAGGGGCAGCAAGCACAGAGCTTAGAAGCATCATTATGCTCAAAAAATGCATCATGACGGATCAGTTCGAGGCAATAGTCACAGTTGAGCCTGAGTAATTGAATGAAAACGATTCTGGTATGCCTCTGAGATGGATTTCTTGAAAGGTCGGGTCAAGACAGATGGCTTTGATCTGGGCTTTTATCTCTCTCTCATCTTCGACTAATCTCTACGACTGCCCTGCCTCCGTTGTATTCTGCTGAGTAAGATGTATTGCAATCATATACTCGTCCACATATCAAATTAGCTGTCTTAGTATGTATGTGGCGTGAGTTTTCGATGATTTATGACGATCAGTACTGTTTGAAGAAGAGTCAAAAGCGGGCTTTTCGCCCAGAATCTCGATCTTAGACCGATATTTGATCATATCACGAACCACCTACGTCGTGTTGCATACATGCAATACATGATGCTCTCTTCTCGTAGGGAAGATGCAGCTACATTCGGTGGCTCCAACCACTGCATACCTGGTCTCCAGCCTTTTACATCTCTTCGCGCCCTATCACATGAATAAGTAACAACTTTAATCAGTCTCTTTCACATTCAGTGTAATTATTCCAGCCATGTATGACGACAAACCTCGCCACAGTGAATCTGCGAAGTCCCTTCTTGCAACCTCCGAGCAATATCCAAATGAATCAATTCCCGAAAGGCAAACGTCTTGTTTTCAATCTTCGCCCACAAAAAATCTGATCGCAACTTTTCTGGCAGTGATAGCCGGCGTGATAATTGGATACACCATGCAGCCACGCTCCAATCAATATTGACTGCCTAGTAAGTGAGAGTATATCCTGAAAATCGGGCTGAGATGTTGACGAAATGAAGCACCCGCTGGTGTCGTGGATGAAATGTTTTCTGAGAACCTCACTTTCACAACGAGACCAGGTGCTACTTCAGAAGCAGCGTGGGCTTCTATAGTTCCCGGTATGCTGTTCACTGTACAACGTATCTTTGTTATCATATCGAGCGAGACGATGCGGTGAAGTAAACACGCCTGGAAGCTTTTCTGACTGGTCAAGTTGGCCGATGCTTTGTTCATCATCCCAAACTTGCGCCGTTGGTCTCGAACATTGCTGTTTTCCACCAGCTTCATTGTTTGGTAGGTCCAACTCAAAAAGCCTATATTATTGTTATTGATTCTGAGATAATTTCAGCATGCAATTGTGATCGTTTACTCCGACGCACTCGAGTCACCAGCAATTTCGAATGTTTCAGATGTAGACGACCTAGATCAAGTCACACAGACGCGGGTTGCTGTTCATCATATCCGGCACTGCTTCGACTAACTACGACAGTCTCTTATGTGTGCCGCAGATACAAACCTCGAGGTTCTGAATCGCGAGACTCACCTGACCAACGGCTGGCATACTACCAAAATTTGTCGAGATTACGATTCCGTCTTCCAATGGGCAGTGAGGTATGCAGATTCAACGGATAAGGGAATAATAGCTTGATTGTGCTCCGGCGTTCTGTAGTCAATACAATGGATAATTTCATACCAGACCATGACTTCGACGATTATCACACAATGCACTTTAATGATCGCCTAGTTTGAATTGAGGAATCGGTTCAGCATCGGTTGATGCTGAGAGTATGGTCGAGTCACTCACATTGACCATCCTTGATCGTGCCCATCTGTCTAGAGCTTCCCAGTCAATGCATTCGTGGTCGCTGTAAACTCTCGACGTGGGACCATCTTGTCGCCAGAAGAATGTACTCAAACTTATATCTCCGCGGCACATAACACTCTCTCGCCAATACTCTAGGCAGTGGTCGACGTGAGCCTTTTCGCGTGCATATTCACTTTCGTTGATGCTAGGATAGTAATGTGCAATGTGGAAAGCACGTCTGACCCGTTTCTAGGATGGCCTGTGAGCAGATCGAATCTTTCTTTGAGCTCTGATTCAAGGTGGAACCTACTATGCAGTGAAGTTCATGGTATACAGCCATCTCTGCAATGTATCCAGAGCCATCCCGGAGCATGATGGAGTTATCACCCAGGTTCGCTGCCTGGAACTCTTCAGGGTAGATTTTGACAGTAAGAGCTTTACAAGAGAGAATTAGTCGTAGGCTAACCAGAAGGGAGCGTTGAGACTTACGCTCTACGATGTCCCTCCATGCGCCATCAAGCTCCGGTCGAGGTGGCCCAGCGAAAGGGTTTGCCGTTGAGGTATCGCGAGTCAGACGCTTCTTTTCGTAGCGTATCACATCACGAGCCGGTGAATATATCAACTGCGGACGAATACAATAACTGTCGTCCATTCTGTAAAGGCAGCGAAGCCAAAGAATAGCGAACACAAGGTTCGAAATCATAAGAGCAAACTGGAGTGTGATGTAGAGCTTCCCTTCCGATCGACTGCGTGGAATAGAGGAAGACTTGATTGTCTCCATGACTTCTTTACTCTCCCCTTGTACATTTTCATCTGCTACATCCAGTCGTGAATACCCATAGCCTCTCATCTTGGTCGTTTGAACAGTTCAAAACTGTAAGCAGTCAAAGTGAAGTAGCCAGTTGTAGGTGGTTTTTCCCTGATCCAAACTCAAAAGCACAAAGTGGAGTGCGGGCAATGTTGGATGCCGGACCAAGCTGTTCCCCAGAAATCCGGCCAACACGCATTATTAACACTTACACAGGGCATATGCTACATAGCGAGCCACAGACCAAGCTGATGAGCTACTTTAGCACAAAAGCCTGTTTTTTTGTGGGGTCTCGTCATGCCACAGGCGATAGCGGGATCGATTGCTCGGCCTTCTGTGTCGTATTGACGTGTTCCTTCAACGCTTCTTCCACGGCTTTCCTTCTGTCAGTACCCTCAAATTCCAATCATCGTTCTATTCGTGCCTTCAGCAAGTGTTTTGTCCAGAATGGCTACATCCGATCAGGTTTATCTCATAACAGGTGCAAATAAGGGTAGGCAAATCTGTGACTCCTTTCGCTGAGGTCTCTAATTTGCTAATTCATCGCAAAATCTGAACAGGCCTGGGTAGACTCATTGCAGAGACATGGCTTGCTCGCCAGAATACGGTTGTTGTTGCTGGTGTTCGTGATTTGAGTTCAGCGCAAGATCTGGAAAGGGCGAGCCGAGGGACCGGCAGCAAATTGATCACAGTCAAGATTGACAGCACTTCCGAGAGCGATGCCGCTGAAGCAATTCGCCTACTGAAATCTGAGCATCATATTCAGAAGTTGGATGTCGTCCTTGCAAACGCGGGGTATGGAACTGTTTATGGAACACCGACACAAGTGAAACCGCAGGATATACGTGATACCTTCGAGGTCAACGCGATTGGACCTCTGGTCCTTTTCCAGGCCACAAGACAGCTGCTGGAAGCCTCTCCTAACCCGCGCTTTGTACTTTCTGGCTCGCCCATTGGAAGTATTGCGGGTATGGAGAAGCAGGATTTACCTCTTGTTGCATACGGTGCGAGCAAAGCTATGGCCCATTATCTTACCAGGAAAATTCATTTTGCACATCACAACATAACAACATTCGTGATCAATCCAGGGTATGAAATCCTGGCTGTTACAAAATTTCTGTTTGTGGATATTGACGAACTCTCAGTTTCATGAAGACTGATATGGGTAATACCGGAGCAAGATACCTCGGTATGAAAGAAGCGATCGTTGATCCCGAGGACTCAGCAGTGTTCGCAGTCGCTCAGGTACGTACAACTGGTTTCTGATAGTCGGTTGCTGACCATCTGTTGTGACAGATTGATAAAGCCACACGGGCAGACACCTCAGGTAAATTCGTATCGATTGAAGAGACTGCGCTTGGTGGTTTCTATGAATGGTGACAGAAGACTATATGCCGTAAACCGAGATGTCGGGCGAAGACGTTCTTCCCATCGGTGTGGGATTATGGAGAGCTGAACAAGTCGCAACGTCAGAGTATCACGAGGGATAAACTCTTGAAATGACTTTTCAAACTTGAAATGAATTTTCAAGCCGATAGGAAGACTGCCAAGGAAAAATTGTTGGGCGAGATTTTTGCTATCAAATTCATCAGAAAATTGTAGCCAAACATCTACAGCTACAAAAGTCCTTGCTAATCAGCGGGCTACTGGCCAGTAACTAACCACAGTTGCTGACGTTCGTCGTCGCGCCCGCCTGCGCTGAATGGATCTTGACGGCAGGGCTTGGCGATCACCTCAAGGGCGCAAGGCTTGGCCGAAACAGTACGCCTCAACGACAAAGTTCAGGGAGTTAATTGAATAATCTCACTATTCCACGCGATTTGAATTACAAAGCATATTCTTGTTTGTGACTCAGCGAGAGAGTTTGACTCACGACGCCCGTATGTTCAGGGTCCAATTGACCTGGGATTTTGCCTTAGGCTCGTCAATGGATTGAGCCTGCAGTGGACACTTGGGATCATGCATGAGCCTCGGTCAATGACTCACTGCAGTAGACTGTCAAAGCCAAAATTTCCCAGATACCTGCTTTTTGTGGCAGATGAAACTTCTAAGCAGATAAGATAGCTAATACGTGTTGACCTTCCAAACGAATAGGTAAAGGTAGAGTTATTCAAAAGACATGCCTAGGTACCCATGTAGTTTCCCCGGTAATTGTCACTCTGAGCGGCCAGAAAGTAATACGAAGAAGCCAACATGAGCGCGGCTAGCTGCTTACAGCAGTTTCAGCGGCAGGTTGAGCATGACGTCCACGTGCAATCAGCCTGCACCCCGGGGCCGTTGAAGAATGACCCCCTGCGACAGGCTCCTGATAGGTGGCTTAGGGGATTGTTCCCGCGGTGGGTCACCAAAGCAGACCGAAGCACGTTTTTCCACGTCTTACACTATGCGAAAGAGCCCCCTCCACATCACAAAGACCAGCAGAGTTTTTAAATCTTCTCAGATGGAGCAGCCAAGCTCGGGCTGATGCCAAAGCCAGGCGATCTGCTTACCTTTTGACGTTGAAACCTGCTGTTTCCTTCCTAATGCATTTGGGCTTAAAGATGCTTTACGCTCTTTTGCCGGCTATCCGGCACCCTAAGTAACAGAAGCTAACTCTTTAGCTTGTTTCGAACTGTACATAAAAAATGGCATCCCAACAGCATTCTGGCGAAGTTGGAAATTAAAACAAGCTGAAAAGAGGCTGAAACCTTTCGCGCCTTCTCTATTAGGTCCATTGAAGCTTGACTAAAAGTCACAATCCGCTCTGCGCTGTCTGTGGTTATTACACTGGTCATCGCCATGACGTCGGCACATACTGACCCTGAGACAGCGTCGGAAAAGACCTGTCCGCCTGAGTATGATTTTCAGACAGACCTCAACAGAGAAGATGCGAAAGTCGAGGAGCCGGCTTGTCCAGACGGGGGCTATGGCTGGGTCGTCGTTGCCGGCGTCTTCTTGATGAACATGCACTCGTGGGGTCTCAACAGTGTAAGTCGATTCAGAGCAGTGACCAAAAACTGTCCGTTTGCTAACATAGAGACAGTCATATGGCGTTTTCCTCGCTTACTTTGTCAACCATGGTACCTATCCGGATTCAAGAGGCTCGCTTGACTTTGCTCTCATTGCTGGGCTGTCAATTGGCACCGCTCTTCTGATTGCGCCTATCACGACAAGATGCGTTCGTCTCTTCGGAACTAGATTCGCTCTTCTTTGCGGATGTTTTCTTGAGGCACTTGCGCTTATCAGCTCTTCGTTTACGACGAAAATCTGGCAATTGTACTTGAGCCAGGGCGTGTGCTTTGGCTTCAGTCTGGGTTTTCTCTTTATTTCGTCTGTTGGGCTCATTCCTCAGTGGTTCGACAAGAAACGCAGTTTCGCCAATGCCATCGGTGCTGCCGGAAGCGGCCTCGGTGGTCTCGTTTATAATCTGGCTAGCGAGGCAGTGATCCAGAGGGCCGGATTCAGGTGGGCTTATCGAACCATCGGCATCTGCGCCTTTGTTGTTACATTGATATGTGCTTTCCTTGTGAAGGATCGCAACGAGGCCGTCGGCGCGCGGCTAAAGTCCTGGGATTTCAAGCTCGGCTTGCGCTTCGAGTTCATATTCCTCCAGGCGTGGGGCTGGCTCAGTCTGTTGGGATATCTCGTCCTCATATACACACTTCCGACATACGCCACGAGCATCGGTCTGACAGCCTCTCAGGGAAGCATCGTGGGCGCAATCTTGAACCTGGGCCAGGCCGTAGGCCGGCCGCTTGTTGGTTTAACAAGTGATAGAGTCGGCCGTCTTAATATAGCCACTGCGCTGACCCTGCTCTGCGGTGTCCTTTGTCTGGTTTGGTGGACCTTCGCAAAGAGCTTCGGTGCTCTCGTCTCATTTGCCTTCATCATTGGCACACTTGCTGGTACATATTGGGCCACCATTGCCCCTGTGGCAACCGAAGTGGTTGGATTGAAGGATCTACCGTGCGCTCTGAGCATGACGTGGGTCGTGGTGGTGCCGCCGACTGTTCCCAGCGAAGCCATAGCTCTGGAAATTCGACAACATTCGGGCTTCCTTTACGCACAGCTGTACACCGGCCTCTGTTACATTGCTGCCGCCGTCTGCCTATGGCTCGTGAGGACGTGGAAGATTGGTCAAAAGCAGCAGCTTGCCGTTGCTCACATTGACCCTTCGAGCACTGTGTCGCCACGAGAGGCCGTTGCCACCGCGCAGCAAGGAAACAGCACATCCACACAAACAGCAAAGTCGAGTATCATGAAGCGAGCAATACTGTGGACAAAGGTTTGAGCATTATTGGGAGGCAGGCAGGGTAAGGCTAGCCCATGATAGAGGCATTGTTGAAAAGGAGAGGGTCATGCATAGACTATGTAAATGTTTCAACTGCCATCTGCATTGCAAACGCCCTCGAGCGTGAGGAATCTGACTATGGCATATAAGACTTAATTGTGTATGATGATGATTAAAAATTCAATATTGTGCTATGTGTATTCGGGTTGAACTTGGTTTTGATAGGTAGTGATGTACCCAATGGGACATCTTCCCAGTGATTAGTTGTAATAGAAAAGAGTGCCCACAAATGCACATCCAATGACTGCCTAGGTATCCATGGGACCCGATGCAAGAACTATGAGGAGTATGGAAATAGTGTCACAGTGGACTTCATACAAATCACCAACGCTTTGCATACCCGTAATAATCTGCAGTCCGCCATAGACGAACGTGTGACTGTGCGTTCACTTGAAGAAATAGTTTCCCATTCAGGGTGACAGGGTCAGGGTTCGGCCGGAGAAAGCGGAGTGGCGGCGCTTACTAGCGAATCGCGCCTCAGTTACCGCGGCCGGACTGCGGAGCCGCGGGTGCCAAGCAACGCTAGCCGTGAAATCTCCTAGCGGCAGCACCGTCAACAAACTTCTGCCTCCAGAGAAAGCACAACTCCTGTTTCCACTAAAGGAGAGCTCTTCTCTTGCAACCACCGTTGAGCACATACTCGCCTCGCTTTAAAGCTCAATCCTTCTCAAATCAACCCCACAAGACATCAATTAGATCCATCTGCAAAAATGCGTGAGATCGTAAGTGCCAAATGACCTGCCACCCCTCAGGGCATCAACACTGCAACGCGTCCGAACCCCTCCTGACCGCTTCCATCAAGATGTTGCGAAATATCTACTGACAACAATTTTGCTATAGGTTCACCTCCAGACCGGCCAGTGTGTATGTGACACATACCTAACATCATTCGACGACTGAGATTAACGACGACTAGGGCAACCAGATCGGTGCTGCCTTCTGGCAGACCATCTCTGGCGAGCACGGCCTCGACGGCAGCGGAAGGTTGGTTTCACCGCCTGTTCAAGCTTGACCCAACACACGATTCTGACTCTGATTTACAGGTACAATGGCTCTTCGGACCTGCAGCTCGAGCGCATGAACGTCTACTTCAACGAGGTAAGCCTACCAAAGTGCTATCGACATGAGGGTCAGAAAGAAGGCAAAACGGGACACCCGAGAGAGAAACAAAAAAAAAAATAAAAAATTGTTGTCAATACACGGGAGGAAAAACACGATATCTTGCCTGCCAACTACCAACATTGGCTTGCAATTTGAACATTTCTAACACTACATTCACTAGGCTGGAGGTGACAAGTATGTTCCTCGTGCTGTTCTTGTCGATCTGGAGCCTGGTACTATGGACGCCGTCCGTGCCGGTCCCTTCGGCCAGCTCTTCCGTCCCGACAACTTCGTCTTCGGCCAGTCCGGTGCTGGCAACAACTGGGCCAAGGGTCACTACACCGAGGGCGCTGAGCTCGTCGACCAGGTTCTGGATGTCGTTCGCCGCGAGGCTGAGGGCTGCGACTGCCTGCAGGGTTTCCAGATCACCCACTCTCTGGGTGGTGGCACTGGCGCTGGTATGGGTACGCTCCTGATCAGCAAGATCCGTGAGGAGTTCCCTGACCGCATGATGTCGACTTTCTCCGTCGTGCCGTCCCCCAAGGTGTCCGACACCGTCGTTGAGCCTTACAACGCCACACTCTCCGTCCACCAGCTGGTCGAGAACTCGGACGAGACCTTCTGCATTGACAACCAGGTGAGTTGTAGCTGGCCCCGGAAACCATCAAACGCTGTGATGCTGACGGCGATGGGATGCAGGCTCTCTACGACATCTGCATGCGCACTCTCAAGCTCGCCAACCCGTCCTACGGCGACCTGAACCACCTCGTGTCGGCCGTCATGTCCGGCGTGACCACCTGTCTGCGTTTCCCCGGCCAGCTGAACGCTGACCTGCGCAAGCTGGCGGTGAACATGGTTCCCTTCCCGCGTCTCCACTTCTTCATGGTCGGCTTCGCGCCGCTGACCAGCCGTGGCGCGCACTCGTACCGCGCCGTCACCGTGCCGGAGCTCACCCAGCAGATGTACGACCCGAAGAACATGATGGCGGCCACCGACTTCCGCAACGGCCGCTACCTGACGTGCTCCGCCATCTTCCGCGGCAAGGTCTCGATGAAGGAAGTCGAGGACCAGATGCGCAACGTGCAGAACAAGAACGCCTCTTACTTCGTCGAGTGGATCCCCAACAACGTGCAGACCGCCCTCTGCTCGATCCCTCCCCGTGGTCTCAAGATGTCGTCGACCTTCGTCGGCAACAGCACCTCGATCCAGGAGCTGTTCAAGCGTGTAGGTGACCAGTTCTCCGCCATGTTCCGTCGCAAGGCTTTCTTGCACTGGTACACCGGCGAGGGAATGGACGAGATGGAGTTCACTGAGGCCGAGTCCAACATGAACGATCTGGTCAGCGAGTACCAGCAGTACCAGGAGGCTAGTGTCAGTGAGGGCGAGGAGGCCGAGTACGCTGAGGAGGAGATCCCTGGCGAGCCTGAGGAGTAGATGTACACTCGTTCAGTCAGCCGAATGCGCTGGGTGACTTGGGTCTCCGGCGTGCATGATGCCAGAATGATCGGTGTGCGCTCTGACCCGGATCAGGGCCGTTTGTTAGTTGAAGCCTAGTTTAATCCCGAAATGAAGAGAGCCTGTGGCAATGACCACAGCGATTGAAATCTCTCAAATCTACAGACCGGCTAAGAGGATTGTATGAACTTTTGATACCATTGGTTTGTATCGAAACGCCATTACTGCTTACTTGCAATCCTGTAGAAGACAGCTTGTCTGACTTGTATTACGCACTTGTCCTGAAGATGTAATAAAGGCCTGCCCTCGCCTCGCTTCACTGTTACCCACCTACTTTTTAAAAAAATGTACACGATGCAGCCCGGGTAATTGTGTCGAGGCTTCGTTGATCGATGGTAGGACAAGCAATCGTAAGAGAACAACGAGAAAGTTAGCTTCAAAAGACCGGATGAAAAAAAATGGGTGAGATTCAAGATCGACATCCCAAGTTAGAATCGTATATGCAGTTGCGTAGTGGCATCTAATCGCTGTCTTCGTCCCCTTCCTCCTCATCTTCTTCTTCGTCTCCTTCCTCCCTCTCGCTTGTTCGGTCGTCTGCTACCTCGTCCTCATCTTCCTCCTCCTCCCCCTCTTCTTCTTCGACACCTTCTACCTCCTCCTCTTCGTCTTCGTCAATTTCGTCTTCTTCCTCCTCCTCCTCTTCCTCATCTTCAGGCAAGTCCTCATCCATGTCTTCGTCCTGCTTCACACCCTCGCTCAACCGCGCCTTCTTGGCCCTCGGCGCGCCGTCTCCCCGACTCATTGCCGGCGAAGACGTCGCAGTGATGTCGGCAGCGTCATCCTCGCCTCCGTCATCGTCAGCTGCACCATCTGCCCCCGGCCCGCCAAGGTCAGCGCCCTCCAAGCCACCGGCAGTGCCGATGCTCCCTCGCTCCTTGAGCTTGCGTCGGTACTCGTTGCGCTTGTCGTTGATCTGGCGCACGTACACGGAGAGCTCCTCCTCCAGCTGCGGCACCAGGCTGCTCCACTCCGTGTCCTTCAGGCCGAGCAGCATGTCGTGCGGGCTGATGTTCTTGCGCTGGCTGGACAGCGTGTGCTCGTTGGCGGCTGCTGCCACGTGGTTCAGGAAGACTGAGGCGGCGTACTGCAGCGCGGTCGCCGCGTCGCGGTGGATCAGGGTTTGTGGTGGGAGCACGCCCTTGGCGAGTCGGACGGTCATCATGCGCGGCATCATGAAGTCCTGTTGTCGTGGAGAGAGGGTTTGTCTATCGTCAGTATGGTTTCTTCATCCCGGGCTGGCCGTAGCCGGCTTCTGCGTGTAACACATGGACGAGAGATCGAGAAAAACTCCACTCACATCAATTCCTAATTGTGTCTGTTCCCCACTTGTGCCAGTTGCTGTCGCCGCTGTGCTATCCTTCTTTTTCCGCTCGGCACTCTTTCCTTGTGATTCTCCTCCTCCCATCTTGCCGTCCGAACCGTTCTCGGTGACCATGCTTGTCTCGTCCGCGGCGGTGCTAACCGTCGAGACATTGCTCTTTCGAGAGGGCATACTCGGTGACTGAGCAGGTTCTGTATTCTATTGGTGGAGCTCGTAACTCTCACTGTCTCGCTGTACTGTGGCCGGGAAAGGTTTTAAGGTGGAATCAGACTGTATTGTGCGCGTTCTTGTGTCAAATGTGAGGAGGGGCAGGTGCTATATGAATCAGTCTTCAAATCATGAGAGCTTTAATGACATTGAACCGAGAAGAGAAATTGTGCCGTCACAGGCCTGGTGAATGGATATCAGAACATGTGCATTGTTTCGCAATTGTCACTGGTGGGACAACCGCGTCAGCTCCAGGTTGCCCCAGCATATCCGACGCGTTCCAGAAATTTATTTCCCTATTAGGTATACGCGAGCACGCGACATGGGCGGCAGCGCTTGAAAATACTCAGATTGCGCTAATTGTCACGTAAGTGAAAGAAGCTGTAACTTCTGCATGATAAGCTTCAGACCTATTCATCTGATAACATAGTTGGAAAATAGAAGTCTAAGTATAGCCACAGACTTGGAACATTGTTGCCTTCAACCCGATAGAGTATTCCCGTCCATGTCGAGGGCTTCACTGCGTCGGAGACAACACCGTCGAGTTGAGCCGGATGGTACTAAATTATATTAAAGCTGTCAGAATTAATACACGTCTGGATTGTGATATTGATACTGCAGTCATGCATCATCCTCCGTTACCCTGATAACCTATAATGTGGAGGATGCATTTTCAATACTAAGAGACTGTCGAGTGACAGAAAATGCTTCATCTCGCTAGATGCTCTCTACGGACAAGACTGCGACTTCTGCGTTGGCCGGCACTGCAGAACCTGGTTGCAAAGAGGGAGCGCCGGCTGCGACAAGGTCTTGAACGGGTCATAACAAGAGCCGACCAAAGTTGTTGAGCAGCCTAAAGCCATCGCTACTGCCCGATGTGGCAGGATAGCTAGGGCTTGGTCAAGCCAACATTCCACACCCCCACGGGGATGTGCTTCTAGAAGGTTTATCGCGTTCCACGGCACCTTATCAGTTGCAACGCCCAATTTCCCAAAACAGAGGAACAAATAATGCCTCATACAGGGATCATTTTGAATACAATTGGTTCGAATGGTCCGAACTTGGAGCAGAGGAAGGCTTGATAGGAATACCTCTAATATGAGAGCGTTGAAGAGCTCGTCGGCTTTGATAACAAGGTACAGTTTTGAAAATACTGTTAAAATATTGTTCTGTGCCCATCAACATAGTCGTAGAATAATATACAATGCTCACACGTATAGAACTCTACGTCTACTTACACAGCAGCCGGGCTCCGCATTGTAGATATCCGACAGTCGACGCGTGAGGAGAACGAGAGTGTGAGCGTCTTTCAAACTGTGCTTGTGACCGAGACAAAAAGTCCTTCAGAGTGTTAGGAGAGCTTCAGTCCTCCGTTGCTGTACTACACAGACTGCGAGCGAATCACCTGCTGTGCAATCCGAACAGCGCTTTCCAGCTCTTCCCGGGACGAACGTCCGAGTCCGCACTCTGTGGCGATACCGAAGCTGGGAAGGTACTGCCTTGCTGTTGTAATTTCTGGTTGGTACCCTGGCTATCGTTTAGATGGAGGGGACCCAGGAATATGGTAGCATCCGGGGCCCCAACATGTTCGAGTGGCTTGAAGTAGTCCAAATCAGAACGGGCTTTGGGTACGGGCATGTGTAGCCGGCCAATGGTGTGTCTTGTAGTCTTCAGGAGCATATTGGCAAAGGTGACGATATGGGCAAGGTCTTTTGGCTCGATGAAGTGCTTGTGGCCGAAGTCACCATAACACATGTGCACACCGACTGGGATTCGAGGACTCGTCGTATCAATCAATCGCGCTGCTCGAGCGACCAGGCCGTATAGCGCCGGACCCTCGAACCACGGTGGGGTAGACGCCGCACACTCGATGTATGCGAGTTCACCTGCCATATCCCACTGTATAGCAAGATCGTCAGCTGGTATACTGGCTTGTATGCGATTCAGTGCGTCAAGTAGAGCTTCCATGTAGGCAGGCTCCAGTATTTTGCGTCATGCGGGCTGAATCAGGTTGCCGAGCACGTTAGTAGGCGTTGGAAGGGAGACTTGAAACCTCATACCTCTTGAGATGGTTCCTCGTCGCGCAGCCGGCAGAAGATCGCATAGGGTTCCAGTGCCAACTCGTCATACTTAAGAAACTTCAGCTTGACATGCGCTTTATCCGGGTCTGATGGAAATGTGTCCGTTCTGCGGAGGTGCCCCAGGAGCTTGTATCACGTGTGGCATCTCAGAGAAGACGCCGAGCTGAAAGACAACGAACTGGCCTCGCTTCTCAGGCTCGCCATCGGGGGTGGTCCTCAGCTCATCGAGTTGAAAGCTTGTAGCAAGATATCGCATGGTACTCTCGGTGTCTGGCAGACAAATGCTACCGACGAAGTGGACTAGAGACGTCTAGTGGCTAGACATCACCTCTTCTTTGCTCCTCGGGGCTGTCACTATCATCATTTACAGGTTCGAGAGGAAGGGGAGACTGTGTTGGCATTTGAGAATGAAGATAGACAAGGCTGAGAGTCCAGTCAGCCCCTCTTAGAGCACCATTATACCTGTCACATGATTGGCATATCATAACAACAGTCGTCATCGTCGTCGCTGCCGTCTCGAGCCGCAGCAGCAGATCCAGGAGTAGTGAGGTAAGCTATAAACCCAAAGAGCTACAGATCATTGATGCTCCGAATCCTGAATAGATGGGGCTGACACACTCATCATGACGGTAACACGACTTCAATTCACATTTCATTCCTTGAGCAAAAGTTTTTTTTCTTTTTTTTTTTTCTTGATCTTACGCAAAGTCTACCACCCTTGTTGAAGAAGAAGAGAAGAACAAACCCTCCCTCCAGAACATGACGGGATACACGCCAACACATAGCTCAACGCGTCGATTGCCGGCTGTTGGATCTTTTGTAGGTACGATAAGTCTCACTAGCAGTCGATGGCAGGAGGCGCTGCCAGCGCTATTTACCTCGCTCCAACTCCGCGCACCCTCCCGAAACACGAATCTCCGCATCCACTGAAACGGGCACAATTTACTGCGTCCGATTTGGGCACGTGAGGTACTGCAGTACTGAAATCTGGCCTGATTCAATTCACGTTATCGAACACGCCACCATCTCCCAATGGCTCAAGACTGATGGAACAGCACGCTCCACAGATATGACGCGCAATATGTCGAGACGCGGTACTGCCAACTGCTGTCACAACGACTGCACAGTGTAAGCCGCGACTGACTGACTGACTGACTGGTCTACAGGATCAATGCCAATGAAGCATCCCTTGCCATCTTCTCAAAATTTTACGTCTGTGCGCTAGTCCAGACAACAAGCAGAAATCCAAACACTCAAATCCGATCGTCAGATTTGGCTGACTAGGTTTGAACGGCCAGCAAAAAATTTGGGACCAGACGACGGGCGAACAAGCTGAGCGAGACCGTTCGATCAGGCCAACTCGTTGACGACGGGCCCCCTAATCCCGCCGGGGATGTGTCACTGTTCCTCGATCTTCGGCTGGAAAAGTCGCGCATTTGAGTGCAAAATTGGTGGGGGTTTCGCCCTAAGCACGACCCGCTTACGTACCCGCTGCCTCCAATCGAACAGGCGCTTCTTGCCTCCACAGTTGGGGCGGCACACGGCTCTGCGTCACTGGGATCCACAGCAAGATCGAATCCAGGTGGAAAACGATGGTTACCCAGGGCCCCCCCCAACGAACAGGGAGCGCTCTCAGCCCTCACCAGGCCATCTCCGGGCACCACGCTCTCGTGGCGGCTTTGGCGCCCGGGTACCTCCAGAGGCGTCGTCTGTTTCCGTGTCCCTGCAGTCTTGCTCTGATGCCACTGAGGCTTTTTTTCTCCCTGCATCTTTCACAGTGAGATGTTTTCGTGTTTCGGCGACAAAACACTGTGAACCTGGCCCACGAACGATGCGAAGTTGAATCTCGGATTGAGATTAACAAGATCGGCGGAAAAGGAATCTGCTCTTACAAGAAAAGAGAGCCAGTCTTTCAGCTCTCTACTGTCGGGTCTGCACAGGCGCTGCACGTTCCATCTTCACACCGTCTGAAGTGGGGAAGTTCAAGTGGGGTCAGGATCTAAACAGCTCAGTATAGGAACGTCTGACCCGAAAGCCAAAAAAGACCCGTACAGCACGCAAGGACATCACCTCTACTACAGTACTGCGCAACACTCCACCCGGCGAGTGCAGCCACTCTCGTCTTCTCAAAGGGCTACTGGCAGGCGGGCGTCAAGTACAACCACGCTCGTGACAAAGAGTGAAGCCTGGTTCCTCCAACCAGGCTGGGACGCTGGAAGATGGCAGGCTAGACGGACAGGCATGGCGTGGCATGGCATGGCATGGCACGGCAGGCAGAGCATGACATAACATCAAGATTGTTATGTAGATTGCACTTGAGATGCCTGTCCATACCCTTACCCGCGGATTTCACCCCATCAGCCTATTGGAGCCAAAAGCCTCACCAGATCTTGCAGCCCTCTTTTTCTCCTCGCTGTCGCTGGGACGCGCGACCTTGCAGATTAACTTTCGCCGTGGAATGGGTCGGCTAGTCACTAGCGACTGGTCCCTCCTCCACTTTGCCTCATCTGGCGCATCTAGACTACAGCAGACAACACGATGCTGTCCACACCGTGGCGAGCTATGCGGCTGCCCAAGCTTGCCCGCCTGCATCGTCGCTTCGCCCACGAGCGGCCGGTGTCTGTGAGGATGGGTGGAAGCTTCGCCCGCGCGTTGCACCTCTCTCCACAGGCGAGTATGCCGGGACGCTACCAGCTTTGTTCATATAGCCACCCCTCTTCCCCACCTCATCCGGTCCTTTTGCTTTCCTAAGCTCTTCCAAGGCCGTGGACTGAAGTGCTTGCTCAAGCCTGCAGTTCACTTCCAGAAGCTGAGGATTACGAATCTGCTCACCATCGAAGCAAGAACGCTTAGTATTGGAAACCCATCGACAAGCTCAACATGGGCCTCGCGGTCAAGAAGCCCGACAATATGGCCGGCTCTGCCGTGCCGGCCGTACTCATTGGCGTCTTCATCGCCTTTGGCGGCTTCCTGTTCGGATATGTGAGTTTCCTTTGTGGCATCTTGAGAGCTTGTCCTCGGAGAGAATGACAAGGCAGTTGCTTACCAGCGAGATAGGATACCGGTACCATCTCCGGAATCTTGAACATGAAATACTGGCTCCAACTCTTCTCCACTAACCCACCGGCGTATAGCGAGAAGCTTGGCAGAGACGCATACTACATCACATCAAGCCAGACGTCTGAGATTGTGTCCATCCTGTCGGCTGGTACCTTCTTTGGTGCCCTCTTTTCCGCTCCTATGGCAGATTTCTTCGGTCGTCGCTGGGGTCTCGTCTACTCCTGCATCGTCTTCATGTTCGGTGTCATCCTGCAGACAGCGGCCACCAGAATTCCACTCTTCGTCGCTGGCCGCTTCTTTGCTGGTCTCGGTGTGGGCCTGCTCTCAGCCATTGTCCCCTTATACCAGTCAGAGACGGCCCCCAAGTGGATCCGTGGTGCCATCGTGGGTTGCTATCAGTTTGCCATCACGGTCGGCCTGTTCATTGCGGCCTGCGTCAACTATGGCACGCAGGACAGGAACGACACAGGCAGCTACCGTATCCCCGTTGCACTGCAGTTTGCGTGGGGAATCATTCTCATCGTCGGAATGATCATGCTCCCGGAAACGCCACGATACCTGATCAAGAAGAACAAGCCCGAGAGGGCTGCCCACTCCCTCTCACGCCTGAGGAAGCTCGACCAGACAGACCCACACCTGCAGGATGAGCTGGCAGAGATCCAAGCCAACTACGAGTATGAGCTCAGCCTGGGCACCGCAAGCTACTTTGAGTGCTTCAAGGGCAACCTTGGTTTCAGGCTGATGACCGGTTGCTTCCTGCAGGCTCTGCAGCAGCTGACTGGTGTCAACTTCATCTTCTACTACGGCACAGTCTTCTTCCAGTCCACCAACGCTTTCGACAACCCGTTCATCATCCAGGTCGTCACGAACGTGGTCAACGTCTTCTCCACCCTCCCTGGCCTGTGGGCTGTGGAGAGGTTCGGACGGCGACCGACGCTGCTGGTTGGCGCCTTCGGCATGGCCTTCTCGCAGATGATCGTGGCCATCCTGGGCACCATCTACATCAAGCAGCGAGACGACGGAACCAACTACACTACCAACCTTCCCGCAGCCAAGGCGCTCATCGCCTTTGTCTGCTTCTACATCTTCTTCTTCGCCTCGACCTGGGGCCCGAACGCGTGGGTGGTGACGGGCGAGATCTTCCCGCTCAAGGCGCGTGCCAAGTGTCTGTCCATGACCACGGCTACCAACTGGCTGCTGAACTGGGCCATCGGCTTCGCCACGCCATACATGGTCGACTACGGCGCCGGCAACGCTAACTTGCAGGCCAAGGTCTTCTTCATCTGGATGGGCTTCTGCTACATCTGCATCCTGTTCGTGTACACCATGATCTACGAGACCAAGGGGC
This sequence comes from Erythroxylum anguifugum, assembly GCA_027478595.1. Taxonomy (NCBI): domain Eukaryota; kingdom Viridiplantae; phylum Streptophyta; class Magnoliopsida; order Malpighiales; family Erythroxylaceae; genus Erythroxylum; species Erythroxylum anguifugum. Next base: position 108,753 of record JANIPN010417427.1, read on the forward strand.
TCTCGCTCGAGCAGGTCGACGAGCTTTACGCCAAGGTGCCGCACGCATGGCAGAGCCCTGGCTTCCAGCCGACGGTGCGCTTCACCGACGTGCAGGAGTTTGCTGCCGACCAGGTTCGCCGCAAGAGCCTCTTCGACGTGGAGAAGGAGGTGGTGCGCAACAAGAGCGTCGCGCAGGAGGCAGAGAAGGCACCCGAGATCAAGGAGCTGGATTAGGGTGTGAAGAATAGGAGCAGGGGGAGGAGGAGGAGGAGGGGCAGCAGCAGCACGTTCGGCTAACTGCTGCTACCGACCGATACTCTCCGGGGACAAACTTAGCGATGAGACGAGATCTGATGGTCTCGAATCAAGGACTGGATACATCGCCATCGCCACTTCCCATGGTGACTACCTTAGCAATGTATACCTCTATGAATTGTAATCAAATGTGAATACTTAACATAAAATCACTAACCGCGTCTCGCGAGCCTCTCAGTTGAGCTTAGGGCAGGACTCGGCCCGTCCAATCTGTCGTAGATCTCGATTCTCACGTAGCGCAGAATGGGCCCATCTCGTAATGGTTTCTGCAGGCGGCAAATGCAGTCACGCGACCAAGTTTCGTTACTTCTGCCGACTTCACACACACACATCACTCTGCTCGATTCCCAGCCGAGACGGAAAAGATCTGCCCCTCTGCGCCTGCAGCCGGCACCTCTTGCCTGTGGGCTTCAACCGCCATCACTTATCCTCTCCCACCGGAGCTAGTCGTAGACACCAGACCCGAGTCTAGTCTGTGTCGCATAATTGTGCCGTGATTTCTACGAGGTCTTACACATTGGGCAGAGCTGCTGCGCACTGAGATCATCTCCACCACACTGGCTGCTCTGTCCGCCTGGTCTTTCCCATCTCCGCCTTTGGCACCAAGTTTCACCTTCTGAGCGGGGAAGAAAGGGGGAGGAGAGGGGAGAGATGAGTTCTTGAGCCGAGTCAGCAGCATAAGAGTCAGCTCGCAACTTTTCGTCGCGTTATTTGTTGGTGATCCCAAACCATGCAGGCCTAGAGTTCCGCCCTCTCTAGGGTTTCGCCCGCAAAACCACAGGGTAGAGAGAACTACGTCGGACGACCCCGCAAATGAGAAATGAACTGTGGCCCTAAGCTTCAGCCGGCGCAGCTTCTACCGCACGCGTCAATGTACCCACCCACCCACACTCTCAGAGCTCTCTGCTCTCCTCATCAGACCACAGCTGTCACTTTTTGGCTTTTCCCTTACCGACCAGCTCGCCAGTGAGGTCAATCTCAACATGACGCTGGATCAAGATTTGCTAAATTCGAGAGTTGGTGGCGAATCTCTTGATTTGCTGCGAGCACACCGTTTCGAACCGCCACCACAGGTACCTTGGTATGTGTGTGGGTGCCGTACAGCTGCAAAGTCGGCATCACTTCACATCACGATGCAGGTCCTGCAGCGACAGAGATGCCGTGTGTCGTCCTTTTGACTTCAAAGCTAGCTGAGACTGCCGAGATGATCGTCATAGCCCAGGCATCAAGTGAACGTGATAGCTTTGGCCCTTCTTACGAGCAAAAACAACTCCGCCGGCAGCCTTCCTTTACGAGACTCAGCTATTCAGACGAGAGTGAGATCAAGTTCTGGCTATTCACAATCTACTGAGCCGAGCAAAGACTCGGCTCTGCTTAGACGGTCAGTACAACACTCGAGAGTGGGGACCACTGGATCGCCAGTTTAAACATGCAGGATCTCTGACCGACTGCGCGGTGTCATGACGGACACTTTGACGTAAAGCTTCAGCATCGCCCACCTTGGCAGACTGGTCGAGAACGAATGTGCCAGATTGGCATGCTCCACATGACTTTATTCCCCACATGGGAGCTGGATGACAGCTGAACCTTGGGCTGGCCAGTGGCAGCGGGCGGCAAAGAGGAAGAATTGTCACGCCTACTTGAAAGTGATCAGTAATAACCGGCCAACCTGCCAAAACTAGTGTCCTCACTGGAGTTTTGTTGATGTCTCTCACTGCAGCGGCCGATGCAGCTAATACGGGCGGGAAACAGCAACTGTCAGATCTGCGCTTGGCGCGAGAGAGAGGGGAGGTTTCGTCGCGGGGACAAATCTGAACCAAGGATGCTACCAACCAATCTCCCAAGCGATTGCGGGGTATAGCGACCAGCCGAAAGTCAACTGGGCACAAACTTCCGGGTGCACGTCTGGCTGCTGGCCACTGTGAAGCAAGCGTCAGTTCTGTCTGCAACTGCATTTGTACTGCGTCTCATCTGAGTGATCGCATATCAAATGATGCCTGCCCATCACAGGATTCGGCAGACTACCAAAACCATGAGGCTCTTTCTCACGACCCCCCCATTACAACGAACAACTCATGATAATCTCACTGCTCACCAATCATGCCACAGAGAATTAGTGAAGGCGGCCAACGACAGAGGTAAAGGAGTGGTCGAGAACAGCGCGGGAAAAGGCCGCTCTGTGCCTCTTCTAGTGCTGACTCATCTTTGATTTAACGTCTGGCGTCTCATCGACGCCTTTTCGCCATGCCCTTCACCCTCTCAGTGCTCTCTCACCTCGACCCTGTCAAGATCCAAGCGCCAAGAATCGACCGCACAGCGTCTGGCGTGAAATACGCGGACTGATGCTGTGAGCCTCTCTCAACAGCTGACGCCCAGCATTTGAGCCAGTGAGGAGTCCTGTATCGCTCATAGTGGCAGCTCTTTAGCAGTCAGTCATTGGCGATACCTGGAGACAAAACCTCTCATGCAGTCCGTGTCATTGTCAGTGTATGATATGGACTGCCGTGGCAGTGGATTGTGCAGCCTCGTGAATACGCGTGATGGATGGACTTCAAAGTGATTTGCAGGATGGCCAGTCCTTGCGATAGACAGCACTTGCGATGGACAGCAATACATCTGAGATGTGTCATCTGCATCGTTTGAGAACAATGCTTTGCCCTCAAGATGAGGAGAAAGTCATGAACTGACACTGCAAAGCCTGCTCTGAACTTACTGACTACTAATCTCTGTACTATAGATGAATCCATTTCATCGCATTCCCTAGCATGGACTGAAAGCAAAGTCTCAAACAGATCTGCCTTCTTCCTTCTATTTTCATGGTTTGGCTCGCGAAGGACGAGCTGTCCACTCGATCAGAACTCCGCTTGTTCATCACTTACACCTCTACACGATGAGTATATCGAAATAAGATGCTTTTTGTTTCGTAGCTTGATGCAGTAGATACAAGTTCGGATAATTCTAGTTGCGGAGCACAACGTTCAATTACTTGACAACATGCTTCAATTGGCAAAGTACTGGGTAGCCTAGCTGTCTTCGGGCTTGCTAGCCCATGTTTTGAGGACTAATTGCATTTTCAAAACATAAATCCCAGGTCTGTCAATCGTTGAATGATATTCATTCCCGTGCCTAGTGAACAAGAGAACCTGAGATCAATCTCTGCCCACGTACAGTGGTGATGGTACCCGTGGTGCCTCGATGCTCATGTAATTCATCTTGATTTATGCCGTGTCTACTAGTAGCTGACATGAAGAGCATCTTCAACTCACATGTTCTGCATGATGAAAGATGATAGCAAAATCGGAAGATAGCCACGAGCAAACCGTCCCTTACCGAGTGATCCGACGTGACGTGCCACACCTGGGCTAGCCGCCTCCGCAACAGCGGGTAGCAGCGATGTTGAAATTTTCGCTGCGAATAGCTTCTCACACAGACTTTGATTGAAACAAAACTCCTGCATTCCAGGAATTTACATCACAAAAGCTTCATGCAGTTTTCCGTCGTGATGCGAGAAAACGCGATCAATGCTACACTTTGTACTCGCGGTTCTTGACCCGCCTCGGGTTGAGATGGAAAGAATCGGCCTCTGCGAGTATCTACCAGATTTTTGGTACTTTTGGCCAGATGGCTATACCAGATTTTCATGTTTGGAAGGCGCGCAAACGCGCATGATCTTCACCCTGATTTGGCCATGCCTGTTGGCTATACATTCTAGAAAGAGAGAATCCAACAAGCATCGATCCAATTCTCGCAATCATTCGTGCACCCGGTCAAATCCGTCCTATGCTAACCGCTTTACAGCTTCAAAAGGAGCTGCGTCGCATTCCGAGCTGCGCTGCTGCGCGGGATGCCACTCCCAACTCCAGTGGGGGTTTTTCTTCGTGACAGCCGCAGCCGACGGTACCCGCGCCGGAGCTTCTTTCCGTCTTATCCAGGGTGATGCTTGATAAAGCTCTCGAGCAGCTGCCAGCTATACTGGATTGTGAAGCGACCGTCTCAAGAGACTGATTGACATCTTCAGACAAGCTCATAGACTCAGGCAAAAAAAATATGGCAGAGACATCAGCATGCGCACGCTCGCTTCTGCGGCAGGCTAGGCGTGTCAGAACGACGCAGGTCAGCAGTGGCAGCAAGGCAGCTCCACTGGGCGGCGGCACGCGAGCACGAGCGCTGGGTACCTTTCAGGTGCCCAAGATCAACAACGAGCCCAACGTGAGTTTTTGACAGGTCCGTAAAGAAGGGACACATTCATGCAGTGGCAAGCCCCTCCTTCCTAAAGACATAGTGCTGACATGATGTGCGTGCCAGCAACACTACGCCTCGGGCTCCCAGGAGAGGCAGCGCCTTCAGGACGCCCTGAAGGCGTGGAAGAATAAGGGCACTGTCCGGATACCAGCAGTCATCTCCGGGGTGGAGGTACGTTGAGCTTTCTGAGTGGTAGTCATCGGTGCTGTGGGAGCACGCAAGCCACAGCCTGGACAGAGATCTACGCCAATCATAGTCCAAGGCACAGGCTTCCCACCTAGTGCTTTTAGAGTTTGACTGACGACCCTCCACAGATCGACTCAAAATCAACGACGAAACAGCTGAACCCTTCAGAGCATGCGAGCGTCGTCGCTACCTCATCACAAGCCACGCCAGGAGATGTGTCAAAGGCGATTGAGGCTGCGCTGTCCGCGAAGTCGGCCTGGGAGAACCTCCCATTCGCCGACCGCGCAGCAGTCTTCCTCAAGGCCGCTGACCTGATCAGCACCAAGTACCGGTACGACATCATGGCCACGACTATGCTAGGCCAGGGAAAAAATGCGTGGCAGGCAGAGATCGACTCTGCTGCCGAGCTCATCGACTTTCTGCGGTTCAATGTCGCGTACGCAGAGCAGCTGTACTCTCAACAGCCACAGCACAACGCACCTGGCGTGTGGAACAGGGTCGAGTACCGAGGGCTGGAGGGTTTCGTCTACGCCATCTCACCCTTCAACTTCACCGCCATCGGAGGCAACTTGCCTTGCGCACCAGCACTGATGGGCAATGTTGTACTCTGGAAGCCCAGCCCTCACGCCATGCTGTCGAACCATCTGCTGTACTCGATCCTTCTGGAAGCCGGTCTTCCTCCCGATGTCATTCAATTAGTCCCCGGTGATGCCGAGCAGGTGACCGACGTAGTCCTCAAGCATCCTGAATTTGCCGGACTGCACTACACCGGCAGCACGGCCGTGTTTCGACACTTGTACGGCATGATAGGTTCCGGCGTGGCGGCTGGAACCTACAGAGGCTACCCGCGCATCGTCGGAGAGACAGGCGGCAAGAACTTCCACCTGCTCCACCCCTCCGCGAACGTCGAGAACGCGGCACTACAGACCGTGCGTGGTGCGTTCGAGTACGCGGGACAGAAATGCAGCGCCACCAGCCGAGTCTACGTACCACGATCCATCGCCACGCCATTCCTCGACAAGCTCGTCGCCGAAACCGAAGCACTCAAGCAGGGACCACCCGACGACTTTACCAACTTCCTCGGCCCCGTGATCCACTCTGGCAGCTTCAACAAGCTGAGCACGGTGATTGACCGGGCCAAGTCAGACTCGAACGTCGAGCTGCTTGCCGGCGGCCGCCACGACAACAGCACGGGCTACTTTGTGCGCCCCACCGTCTTCCGCGTGACCGACCCGAGCCATGACCTGATGAAGCAGGAGCTCTTCGGGCCTGTACTCGCCGTGCACGTCTACGACGACAGCGGCAGCAGCGCCTTCGAAAACGCATGCCACATGATCAAGAACAGCTCCGACTACGCACTGACGGGCAGCATCTTCGCACAGGACCGGTACGCGGTGCGGCGGGCCGAGGAGCTGCTGCGCGAGGCGGCGGGAAACTTCTACATCAATACAAAGAGCACGGGCGCGGTGGTGGGCCAGCAGCCGTTTGGTGGAGCGCGCGCGTCAGGCACGAACGACAAGGCGGGCAGCGCGGCGCTGCTAAGCAGGTTCGTCAGCATGCGCTCTATCAAGGAGGAGTTTGTGCCTATTGAGCGGGTTGGGTATCCTAGTAATTCGTGAGGGGGACGGTTGCGTGCTGGTGAGAGAAAAGGGTGGTGTTGTGCGTCCACCACGTGTGGTGGAGAACTGTGTCCAGGCGGACGGGAAAGGAGAAACGCAAGATTGAACGTAATGCATCATCATCAGCATGCAACAAGTACATGCAGCAAAAAGGGACGGCTGTAGTCAATATCAAAAGAAACAAGAAAACTTGCAGGCGTACTGGGACGGCGGGAAATTGAAAACTATTCTGTTTTGTTACATTACATGTTTGCTTGCTTGCCTGCTCATTGCCGTGAAGAGGTATGAAAAGATGACTTTGCCTTGAGGTTTTCAGTTTTTAGTTTTCATGCTTGGTGGTCTGATCTGATCTATGTGATAATAATGTGGGCTGGTTAGGTGTGCAGATGAGAGAGTCTGTGGTCGAGTGAGACGGTAGGTGAGAAGACAATTGAGTGAGTGAGTGAGTGAGTGAGTGAGTGAGTGAGTAAGCAAGTGTGTAGATATATGGCTGGGTACAAGCGAAAGTGAATAGGTGAGCGAAAAGACAAGTACCCAGGAAAGTCGAAGTGTGCAGTAGCATGGTATCAGAGTGGGTGGCTGAGTGCATTGACATCTGCATGACTGTCTGGAGGCAAATTTTGAGTCGATAGGCAGGGAGGTAGCTTGGCCGGTGCCTGCAGTGCCCTACAGTGCGTGTATTGGAGGCTGAGTGAGTGAGTACCTGTGTGGTTGACGAGACGAGTGCCTTTGTGAGCCATTGGTTGACTGATTGTCTGATTGAATGTGTAGTAGACGAGTAATCTATTGAATATTTGTGGCAATCTAGGCGTTTCCCTCCTTCAGTGCCTGGGTGAGTATCCACGTGAGCGAGTATCTGGCGGAATTTGTTCGTAAATGACTTGAATGGTTGCCCCCGGTGAGTGCTTGAGTGAGTTTGCAGAAAGAGGTTGAGATGGAAACCAGCAAAAAAAAAAAATCCTAGATCATTATGTGGCTGCATACATGGATTGACATGTGAGCAAGTGACTGGGTGAGTAGGTAGGTAGGTAGGTGGAATACAAATGCTATGTCGCTAAAAAAAAACTTATCTGTGTACACAGATGAGTACATAGATGAGTCCGCAGATGGGTATGTAGACGAGTACATGGACGAGTATGGGGATGAGTATGGTTATGAGCATAGTCACCACTGTGACCTCCCTGCTTGCCTGAAATAGCATTTCTTCTTGATCTCCAATCGCCAGCTTGACAAGCTGCCAACCATGGCAACGATCGAGTAGAGAAGACGGGCGACTCCAATATCGCTTCCACGGTTCGAATATCCACGTTGCCTGGAGAATGAGCCGCTCAGTGGCAACACTAGCTTCTGCTCATGCCCATGCCCATATTTTCATCGTAAAGCTCCAGCTCACTCATCTCTTCACCAAGCGACTCGCTTCGTAGAAACCTCATTCTCAAAACTCACTCGCTCATCCAGGGGGGAGAAAAATGCATACTCACTCAAGCAGACAGCGACAGCAGTAACAGAAGGAGAAAACCGCTCACTCACGCTGCGCACAGTGTAGAGAGCACCGAATCATGCCTACTTAAACCCAGTGCTTTTCTCTCTTCCTCCTGTACTCCTCTATCTTTCTTCTTCATCTCATCCCAACCCACCTCTGACACAGAGAGACATCAAATTCATCAAACGCAAGTCAAGCAAAGCAAACAAAACAGAACACAAGGAAAGTCAGATATTCAAAGTCAAGACTGAAGATAAAAACATCAAGCAACCAAACATGAACTACTTCCTGCCCACTGGGCTCTTGGACGGCGACGACGCCAGGTTCCAATTCCCTGAGCTTGTAACTCCTGAGCGCGTGACTCCCGAGATTGAAACTCCAGGCACTGAGACTCCTGAGATTGAGACTCCTGGCACTCAGACTCCTGACATCGAGACCCCTGAAAGTCCCATCGCCGCTGATCACCGTGAACGTGGCATGTCGCTCTACTCGTGGGTCAGCACCATCCAGTTTAGCGATGACGATGTAACAATCAGTGACAGTGACAGCGACAGCGACAGCGACGGTGACAGCGATGCCAAGGCCGAGAGCGAGGACAGCGACGACGGCGATGACAACGACGCTCGCAGCACAGCCAGCACAATGCCCAGCAAGACCGACTTCCTCGCCATCAACTGGAGCAATTCCCGTTTCAACGAAGAGGAGGAGGAGGAGCCCATCATTGCCACTGCCACTGCCGCCATCATCACCAGCACCCAGTCCATTCGCCGCACTGCGAGCTGGGTCCGCCAGCGTCCTGTACGCAGCATCAGCCCCACCAACATCGAAGATGTTACTGAGGACGACGAGGAAGAGGACGAGGACGAAGACGAGGATGTCTACAACAACGCCCTCTCAAACGTGCCCTGGGGCGGCACAGGCTGGGGACATGTCTCGCGCTCGACCAAGCGCGACGGCTCGTCCGAAGACGTCAGCTCCACCACGCGCAACCAGAAGACCTCGAGAAGCTCGCGCCGGCGCGCAGCGAAGCGCGCAGCCAAACTTTCCTCAGCCTCTCCCCGCAGCGACGTAGAGATCCACGGCCCCTGGTTCTCGCCCTCCGGCCCGGGCTACGGCTGGGACAATGACGTCGAGGCCGGCCGTTCCCCTGGCACCGCCGCCAGCAGAACCTCCAACACCACCGGCGTATCCAAGCGCGCAGCCAAACGTGCAGCCAAGCGCGCAGCCAAGCGCCCCTCAGCCTCTCCCGACAGTGACGCAGAGATCCACGGCCCGTGGTATTCCCCCTCTGGCCCAGGCTACGGTTGGGACAACGACGTCGAAGCCGGCCGTTGCCCCTGTGCCGCCAGCAGCACCGCCAGCTCCACCATCGCAGCGAAGCGCTCAGCCATGCGCTCCTCTACCAAGCGTGCCTCCTCCTCATCCTCCTCCGGTTGGGACGCAGATGCCAACGGCCCGTGGTATTCTCACTCCGGCCCGGGCTATGGCTGGGACAACGACTTCGAAGCCGGCCGTTGCCCTTGTGCCGCCAGCAGCACCGCCAGCAGCACCAGCATCAGCATCAGCGGCAGCGGCAGCACCGCCCTCATCAACCGCCTCGAGTCGCTGTTGGCCAAGCACCGAAAACCCGCGACACAAGACCAGCTGGACTCGACGACGACAACGACGACAACGACGACGACGCGCGACCACGAACACGAACACGCACAGTTCCTGGCGACGGAACGTGACAGGCTGGCGATGATGCGCATGAGTATCGAGAAGGGAGATGTCAAGCTCGAGGAGGCAAAGCTGCAGGTGCAGAAGACGAGGCAGCGCGTCGAGGCTGATATGTTGGAGATTGAGATGGAGACGTATGCGTTGGCCAGCGCCAGGCAGGAGAGGTTGCGGAGGAAGGTGCAGGCGGCGCTGGTGGAGGAACAGGAGGAACAGGAACAGGAACAGGAACAGGAACAGGTGGAGCGTCGGTCTGTAGGTGCTGCCATTCCTGGTACCGCTGCTTCAGCCACGACCACGTCCTCAACCTCGACGATGACCACGGATGAACACGGCCAGCAGCAGCAGCAGCAACATACACCTTCCCTGCATGCCGAGGCCTCATCAGAAACGAACAACGTCGTCGCCAGATCAGACGATTCCAACAACAACAACAACGACGAAGAAATGTGCGCCAACTGCAGCGCCGAATGGTGGAGCATCAAGGCGCTGTCGATGGTGCTCTTCGCCATGCTGCTGGCCTTGGCGGTCATGTGGATGCGGAACAAGTTCGTCGAGATCGCGTACGACTCTAACGTGCGCTACCTTTACGAACACGGCGGCGCGGCGGTGACGATGACGGTGATGGGCGTGCCGTTGTGATTGTTATGGTGGTGGTGATGACAGTGGTGGCAGTGGTGGTGTTGGCGACGATGGCGGAGGTGACGGATGGCGGAGGTGCGACGCTCGAGTTGGATGGAACTGCTGCTCTGTTCTCTCTCTGTTTTCTTTTGTGGATTGAGTTGAAGTTTAGTTGACATTGGGGTTGGATTGGAGATTTAATTATTGGAAATGAGAAGAAAATAAAGTCAAAGAACAGAAATCCCCCCAAAAAAACAGACAATAAAAACCAATATTTCAATTCTCACAAGTGCTCAAAACACATCAACAATAGAGTCATAGAGATTCAATAGAAGGGATTTATATTTCCAAGATCATGAGATTTTGTAATCTAAGGTTCAAAGGTTTGTTGAGTCGTCACGAGCCAGTCAGGCCCGGCTAAACAAGTCTTCCACATTGTCGCCATTATAAAACACAATAATCATAAACAAAAAGAGGCCCCTCATTTGGGGGCCCTCCCGAAATAAGTTTCTCTCTCTCTCTAATGGCACAAGCATACTTGTCATTCATCAAAAGGTTTTTTCCCTTCTGCTTCTGCCGCCGCCGACATCCCACACAGGTCGGCCAGTTTGATACAAGATAAAAGGTTAGCCCAAGGTGCGCGTGTTTCGCCACACCTGCGCCGTCCGGCAACGAGTTCCCAGAGGCGGTGTGGTGCACGAGGCTCTGCCAGTCGTAACACACGTTTGCTCCCTAGTCGACCGGTTGGGGGTATCATTCATCAAGAATACGATAGCAAAAACGTTCGTCAAAAAGGTTCTTTTTTTCTTTTTTCTTTTTGGGTTGTAGTTCACGAGGTTGTTGAAGTCGAAGTGTTGGTGGGAGATGGTGGTGAGCCATGTCTGACGTCGACGACACAGTCCGCAGGTAAGCCGTCCAAGTCATACCTTGACCTTTTTTTTTTCCTTCACCGAAAGATATGGGAAGAGAAAAAACAAGGAGGATGAGGAGGAAAAGGAGCAGTGTAAACGTTTTTTGAGGCAAGGTGGGAATACTAGAGACGGCATGGGGACAATGGCAACCATGTTGGAATGTGATGTGTGAACGAGTATTGATCATCATCATCATCATCATCATTTCTAACGCAGCTCGCTGGTGGCAGCCATGGCGAGGGCATCGAGTCCTGGCGACTCGCCTTCTCCGTCCTGTGACTCGCCGCTGAACTGGCGGTTGAGTTCGGGCCGATGCGCGTGCAGGGTTGGCTCGAGCTTGACGTCATTGCCGCTCGACGGGGATCCACCCACGTACTGGCCCGGGCGGCTCAGGCTCGGCCTCTGGAAGCTGTTGCGCTTCGAGTCGGAGGGCTCGGTGATGGGGCTGTCGAGCTCCATCTCGCTGCTGGCGCTGCTCTTGTGTGTCAGGGTAGATGCTCCCACGGACGAGACGGACTGGGTGCGGCGGCTGTGGTGGTGGAGGTTGGTGTTCTTGGTCTCGTCGACGCTGTTATTGTTGTTGTTGTTCCTGTTCTTGTGCGTCCTCTCGTGCTGCTTCATGTTGTCCTTGCGTGTAAAGGCCTTGTGGCAGGTGGGGCAGAGGATGTTCTTCTCGCCAGTGTGCTTCTTGCCGTGTCTCGCAGCGTGGCCGGAAGTGGTGAAGGTGTCCGTGCAGTTGAACCGGGCTGCGTGCGGGCAAGGGTACTTCTTCTTCGCCTTCTGCTGTCCTGGGCCTGGGCCGTTGGCATCCGCGCCGTTGGTCTGGCCGTTCGCGACTGCACCATTCACGCTGGGCGGTGATCCCAGGGAGCCGGTCGGCAGGCCCGGTGCGGGGCCCATGGTGTCGATGAGCTCGGTGGCGAACTGGTACTGGACTGCCGGGCCGGGCATGGAGTAAGGGTCGGCCATCATGGGCTGCTGCAGGCTCGGGAAGCCGCCGTACATCGGTTGGCCGGCGCCTGCGAGAGGCACCTGGGAGGAGGAAGGGTAGAAGGCGGCGACGGGACCGTTGGCACCGGGCATTGAGCCCTGGACGGCGGCAGCAGCGGCAGCCGCTGCTGCTACCGAGCCGTGGCCATGGCCGAGGAGAGCGTGCGGGTTCAAGGGCTGAGCACCGTAGGGGTAGCCCACAGGGTCACCGTTGATCAGAGACTTGCTCCCCTGGTCCAGGGGCTCATAGAAGGTGGTGGGCGTCATTGGCGATGGGGTACTCAGGCTCTGGGATGAGGAGGTCGAGTCGTGGCGCAACAACTGAGGGACGGAGCGAGAAGCGGGCGAATAGTGGGGAGAGTTGACACTTGAAGAGGAAGAGTGATGCCTCGAGTCGCGGGAAGGGTGTGCGTCGGAATCTGGGGAGGAGGAGGAGGTAATATTGGTTTGATTGTTGTTGCTGTGGTGGTGGTGATGGTGATGGGAGGAGTAGTACTGTGAGGAGTGATGGTGAGGGTGAGGGTTGTGGTGGTTGTGGTTGTGGTGGTGGTGGTGGTGGAGTGCGGAAGAGGAAGACGACGATGATGGATATGACGAGTTCGACGAGGCGGTGGTGGAGGAGGTGGTGGTGGTAATGCTCGAGCTGCTGTGTGACGAGTGGTAGCTGGGCGGCTTGAAGTCCAGAGCCGGCCGAGGGAGTGCAACTGCGCCAACCGAACCTGGGTAGGTTGCAGCAGACGGCGCGTTAGTGGGCTTTGTGGGCGTGGGCGGCCCTCGATGTAAGGGCAGCGCTGCTGTTCGACTTGCGCCCGCAGCCGGGGCCTCATCATTTAGCAGCGACACCCGCTTGCCCGCCGAATTAACTCCATCCATTTTAGCAGCCTTTTGTTTTTTTTTTTTTTTTTTTGCTGGGGCTGGCTGGCTGGCTGGCTGGCTGGCACCGATTGCTCGATTTGGCGGCTCGTCGGATTTTTGGAAAAGTGTGGAACGGCGATTGCCTGATGGGCCTAATCCGTGTCTAGGCAGAGGAAGCAAGAGAGTCTCACCCGCTTCTGGAATGATGATGTCTCTCAACTCTTTTTTCGGGTCCTTTTTTCGACAGTGAATTCCTCATCAAAATTCAATACTCAGATCGAACGCGTTTTCTGAAGCCAATCCGGCTCGGAAACGGCCAGACTTCTGATTTTCTCTCCACTTCTTGACTTTAGTGGAAGCAAGGGATGGGGCTTGGGGAAAAAAAAGCCCTTTCCACACGATCAGAGAGGCCGTGTTCTGATCCGAGAAGGCGCACTGCTTTGGGCGAGGCGCCAAATTGTTTCGGCCAATCAGCGATTTGGGCAAGGCTCGATGACGAAGGAGACGCTTCCTTCAACACAAGCCTCAGGCTGATTTGCGCCTCTTAATCTTTTCTTGCACTCTTTCTTTTCCTCCTAACCTATCCTGCCCAGGTCGGCTAGATCGGTTTGTAGAGTCTTCTCAAGGTTGTTGGTGCGATGTCTACTCAATCGTAGAGACCTCAATGCCAATATTTTGGTACTGGCGTCACTCAGCCAGAGTCAATGCAAAGACTGGAATCTTTGAAATCAGAGACAGCTCTTCACAGTCTGGGCTTGCCGGAAAAATTCCAGAATGTCGCGGAGAAGACAGATGGAATGAAGACGAGAATTTCTCTGAGATGGAGAAATGTCAGGAACAACAGGCGAAAGATAACATAAAAAAATCCCAACGTAGAGAAGAAAGCCCACAGTCCGAACGTTCCTGAAAAATAAGGGGAAAATGCGATCGAGATGATCTTCAGATTCTCGTTGATGTGCTTCGATGACACGGCACCAGTGCCAGAGAACCCTTGATGGTGAAGCAGGTACCTCGAGACGATGTGTGGGCGAGAGAAAGGACCCTTGCTTGGGAGGGGAGACGGACTGCGCCGAATCCGGTGGGGCTCCGAGCTCGATTCTGGACCTGATCGAAGATGGCACTTTTCCGGGTCAAGGGTGAGATCGAAGACTCAACTCTGGCGAGCAAGCCACAGTAAGGTAGGAGGCTTGAACTTCAAAGTTCCAAAGGGCTTCCCTTCCTCAGATGCTGCCAGTCTCCTGCTCTAAAACGCCAAGCTTCACAGGCGTGACGTTTCGGAGTCGGACCAGCCGGAGTTGTGCTGCGACAGTTGTGCAGGCACTGTGTGGTGTGTGTGTGAGAGAGAGAACCTTGTCGCAATCCGCTTTTTGATGCAAAGCACGAGTTGCGCCGTGAACGACAAAGCTGCGATTATCACCAAAATATAGAAGACACAACACTGGTGAGAAGTGTCGGTTGCGACAAGCTTGGTGCGAAAGAAGCTGAAGCCTGGTGCTGCTGAGCTTCAGTTGCGGTTGAATTGGCTGGCTGGCTGTCTAGACGGCTTATACAATCAATAGCAACGCCTAGCAATTTGCTTGAGAGGCTGGAGAATAGTCAATATTGGGTGGTGCTGGTGACAGATTGGAGTTTGCGGCTGCTGTGAATGCCAAATGTTTCGATGCTGGATCGCACAGATTTTCCCTCGACGAAGGTAGCCAAAGTCGGCGAGCCGATGCTGGATATAAGCAAAAAGGAACACCTGCCCTAGCTTTCGAATACGGTCGATATGCTCGAAACTAGGTGTTGCGAGGCTCGAACCAGTGTGATCTCTGTCTGATGACGATCTGGTGAGCTGTCGGGAGTGAGAGAGAGGCAAAATAGAACCTCGAGGTGTGGTATGAGGTTGTCGACAGGGACTTCGTTGCTGGTGTCGACGTCGTTTGCCCGATCAGAGATGGAGTACGGTGCGACAAGGTGCTGGAAGGAGAGGAAGAGGGCAGAATATGAGGCTTTTGTCTGATGGCTCTCTCCAATGGGCCCCCCAGGGTCTTGAGATTTAGGACCGGGGGGAGGGGAGGCCCATGGTCAGGTTGGTGCGCAGCTGTGTTTTCTGTATCTGGGCGTAGCGTGTGTCTGTGTGTCTGTGTTTGTACGAACACACCATCGTTACCGATACCGTAAGGGCAAAGAACCCGTGGTAGCTTAGCCAGGGCGGTAAAAAGCAGGAGAGCGAGGGGAAGCAGAGGGATCGCCTGCAGGGCAAATGTCGGCGGAGGGAGAGCGAGAGAAAAGAGTAAGAAGCATTATTCGCAGAGCAGCAGGGGAATGCGCAGCAGATCAGGATCATCACGAAGAAAACCACACACACCCCCCCTCGAATATTACCGTACAGCGCATCGCCGAGGAGGAGGAAAAAGACAAACAAAAAAGAAAAAAGACAATGTAGCGGGTTACTCCCACTCTGACTCGCTAATCAAGGCGTAGGGCATCCACTACCCCCCCAATTTGGGATCTTAGTTCGAGGATGAGAGTGTAAGAGGGTGGGCGCATAGGAATGCCAGCAAGGCACCAAAAATCACACTCGCACACACACACACACACACACAAATACGAACAAATATACCAGCAAGGCCAGCCCGAGAAGAGCCTGGTAAAGAGGACTTGATTGCATCGCTGGTGGCGTGGTGGTTGCTGCTGTTATTGTTGCTAGCAAGTGCTTGTGCAGTGGTCTTAGTGGCACACGCTTCTGTCCAGGTCCTTTTTTTTTCTTGCTGGGATCTCTCACATTCACGTCCAGCGTCCAAGAGAGTCTCGTAGCTGTAGCAAAAGCTATACTTGGTTCTGTTTCGCCCCAAGGGTAACTTTACCCCGTCAACCCCTGCATGCGGGCACCCTGATTTTCCCTTGTCGTGCCTACCGTGACTGGCGCCGGTCAATCTTACCGATTACCCTGCTGTTCACTGTCCGTACGCTAAAACGCCAACAAACCGGTCCAGCACCGCCAAAGCCCCGAGTCCCTCATCAGGCATCTGCCCTGTCCTGGCTACAGTGCAAGCTGCGTAGGGGTGGAGGGGGAGGGGAAAAAAAAAATAAGAGCTTTGTAGTTGTTGTCGAGCTGCATCTATCCGCAAAATTGAGAGATGTTGCCCCACGCACCCAATCTGTGATCCAAGTAAAGTCTCAATCTCTTATGGAGCACACACTCCCAGATATCTAAGCATCTAGTTTACCTTTCATGTACGGCCAGGTGATCAGAGGAGAGGGAGGAGGAGGGTGAGGAGATGGATGAGGAAGGGTGCCAGCAGGACAAGACGTTGTTCGACAGCTGGCGCCTGAAAAACTCCACCAGCTTCCGGTCGTAATCGTCGATCAGTTCACAGGGCCAAATTGCGACAGGATCTCTTTTTTCACCACCTTGCACTCTGCTAGCATTCGTCGGACCTTGTCTCCGGCACAGTCTTCGGAAGACCAAAGTATGGAATTTAGTCGGTACCGAATCCTCCCTCTGGCACAACTCGGGATATCCTTTTGCCTTTGCTGGCAGCGAGCTATAATCATTACTGGTGTGGGAAAAAAAAAAAAGAAAAAGAAACTCCAAGACTTCCAAATTCTACAGTGCTGTCGTGGAGACGAGCCGGCCCAGGTTCCAGGAGCGTACGTGCGGTACCGGTACCTTGACAGGTACGGGCAGGTACAGCTCCAGCTGCGACTTGGATGTAGCTCAGACAAGTACCAAGCCCGTCAGTGAGGGAGTTGCCTACATCCGGTCTCAGAGATGGACAGTAGCGGAACGTCTACTTACAATACAGAGGGGAGAGAGAGTGTGTGTGTGTGTTGTGTGTGAGAGAGAGAGAGAGAGAGAGAGGCTTAGAGGTTTTACCTCTCATGGATAGGGATGGGTAGCAGTAGCAAGCAAATTTCGCCAAGCCAATGCTCCCTGCATCAGATCTTACGATGACCCTTTGCGACATGTGGACCGCCAGCATCATGGAAATCGCGGAGAATCGCACTTTAGGCACGCGATCGATCCGCCCATCTTAGAGCTTAGGCCACCAGCCACAGCACTGATCCTTGCAAGTCGACTCGAACGCGCCGCGCCCACTCGCAGAAGTGCTTCTAAATGCTACTTGCTGATTTAGAAGCTCACCGTGACTCTGGATCCGATCCTCTTCTTTTCCTTGCCCAAACTGCTACCCTGGACCAGTTCTGAACCAGTTCTGAACCGAGAGATCTGGGATTGGACCTAGTATTTTATGCTTTGAAAGAAATAGAGAAGCTATTCTCGAGGCACGGATTTGCTCTCTTCCCGGGCCTGAACGGTGGTCTCTTTTCTCATCGAGGAGCCGAGGCGTCAAACAGGGCGCTTCCTGCATCTGCTACCTAAACTTCCAAGAAGCAGAGCAGGTCAGCAGTCAATTGACAGCTGCTGCTGTCCACCGAGACACGAGGCAGATCACAGTTCAGTTGACTTGCTGCTTGCTCTGACGTATTTCGAGGTTGCGTCGAAGCCATTTCTGCCAGCGGACAAGACATCTGCAAGATGGGCTTAGCCATAACGCCAATTCAACGACAAGAGGCTTCAGGCCGCCGTCTCCAGGGAGAATCTCTAGCATCACGGTGATACTCGTGCACTACAATCTTGAAAAAGGGGAGGCATGTTATCGAACTTCTCGGCTAAACGTTCAGGGAATGGCAAGGGCTTCTCGGAGGCTTGACGCTTCCTCGGCTCTGTTTGGCAGGGACTGCGCACGACGCGTATTGAAAAGAAGTTTGGGAGGCATCGGCGTGGGAAGGGACGAGAGGGAAGCCCTGAAGCCGGTCCTTGCTCATCTTCGCGTGACCGTTAGAAGGAGTTGCTGGAGATCGTCAACTTAATCTCGATCCCAGTTCACGTTACCTGGACGGCCCCGAGGGTGTTTCAAAAAGTCAATATCAGCAGAGTGGGGAGCTGCGCCGGACACAGACGTCACTCCCTCGCAACGCTCGATAACACGTCGCTAACCGCAGCCTGCACTTCGCTGCTATCACCTAGGAGAGTAGTGGGAGTTGCTGTGCTGTGTAAGGCAAACCGTAGCTGATACGGTCCCAGTGATTAGTTGGAGGAGAAGTGCTCCTTTGTCCCTTTTCCCTTTTTTCCCCTCCCATTCCGGAGTAACTTTTCGCGAGACAGCACGACATTCCTCGCGCTTGTACAAGCGTACATTCCGAGAAAATCTTGTCTTCGAGATCATGCTGAAGGAGGGTAGCCGCGCTGACTCAGCCGTAGCCGTTTCGGACATTCTGCTTGCGTTTTAACGCCGGTAACGTTGCTTACAGATACAACTGCCGTGAGCGGTCACGCCTGCCGTTCCGGCCGCCTGGATTCCGTCGTGGTCCCTGAAAACTCTGTGGCTGATCCACCAGGGCTGTCAACCGACTTACAGCCCTTATTTCCCTGCTTTGGCGACACGGGAACCTCGTTTTTCGAGGGCCTCCTCGAGAGAAGCTGCCTGCTATCCAACAACACCCCATCTGGTCATCCAGCTTGGAGCTGCGATTCTGTTTGTCCGTTACTTTCGGGCACTTCTGTGGAGGCACCTTCTTCTGCTTGGTGAGGGTCAACAGGGAGTTGAAGTATAATTTGCGGAAAGTGAGCGAGAGTGTAACGACGGACGACCTCGGTGCCAGCATCGAAGGCGTCGCAGTGAATCTAGAGATCCGGCCGCGACAGGTGCAAGCTGGAGAGGAGGTTGATCGTCGATCTACCTACAATCGACGATGTGTTTTTGACTTGGCGTTACAGCGGGTGTGCGATAACCAATCAACATTGCCGCGTCAGCCGCACTTGCTGAGTCCCTGAGGAAAGTCGTCTCGAGGTACAGCACGCGCAAAGCTTAACGTGACAGAAACCCTGACTTCCGGTAGTAGACCCGCAATGCCAAGATCGCCTCGCCGATGAAAAGCCTGGGCCTCCTGCCACTCGCGCGTTCTGGTCAGGAACATGCCGGGGAGGCAAGTTTATCCGCTCCGCTGATTTCGCCAGATCGTCGATGACCCTCCACAAGCTCGCAGCTAAGACACCGTATCGTCGGCTGTGGCTTCGATTCAGGGTCTCCCCTCATGTGAACTTCCCTGCCATCCTTTCGTGAAGGAGGGCTCCTTTCTCACCAAGCGACCCTTCTCAGGAACACTGACACCCTGCAAAATGCTTCCATGATTACACCACCTGGAGTTGATTTTCAGGGTTCTAGCAGTGTTTTTCTTTTGAAGATATGAATAAGGTTGAGCTGCGTAGATTGTTATCTTCATTGTTATCATATCAGAGATTAGTGTGACCTCAAGTCGCCCCTGACAATGAGAAAGAGAGGACTCACTTTTTTTTTTAAAGGGAGACCAAACCTCTCTCGTGCACAGCAGCCAACAGAAGCTGCAACAGTAGCTGCAGCTTTCGTCATCACTGGGCAATGATTTTGACAACGCATCTTGGGAGAGGTAGAAGGTTGCTGCAGCCTGCATGCCAGCCTTTTCTGACTTGCTCTGACTTTCTCACGAACCAATCGGGCATGAAGCTTCTGCATCAGGCGTAGCTTGCACGCCCTCCACCCGTACAGCGTTATACTAAACGCCCCGGATACCTGCCTGGAAAGCCGAACATGACTGAAAAATCAACAAAACATCGCCATGGCTGATGCAATTCTTTTCCCGGTCCTGCAAGAGGTCGCTATTGTAACCATAACACGTGGAGGAATGAGGTGGCTTGAACCTGCAGCCTCGAATTTTCCAACGGAAGAGTACTGATGTCGGATCTCGATGACTGCGAAGACAATGGATGCATCATTTCAGAACCTTACCACGGTAGGACTCTGCTCCTTGGCTTCCTTAAGGTATGCTTTTCTCGAATAAGAACAAAGAGGGACATTTGGGATGAAAAAGAAGGTAACAGACTCGTCGTGCAAAATGGCAAGAGAGCAATGGAAGGATCAACTGCTACTGAACGCCGCCGAAGCTTGAGGTCCTCGATTGCTGGCGTGTGTCTGCCATCAAAAAGTTATGCAGAAGGTCTTGACAAGGTCAGGCAACGAAACAGGCCCTAGCTCCAATCTTTGCCGCTCATGCACCGCCATCACCGCCGGCAGCATGCCGCTGGCAGCTGTGCCTTGATCGCATCTGGCCACGATACCGAAAAGGCTATATGCCGGCGGGTCTTGGCGCACACGCAGATTGCAGAGGAACAAAGATCTCGCATTACCGTTTGGGGTTATGCTGCCTTTGCCGCTATCCCATTCCGGATTTTAACACGCTCTCTCCTCCCACCACTTTCGCCGTGCGGTACGAGTCTGCACCTTCCCCTCTGACCTGACGCCTCGCGACTGGCGACTGCCTTCCCTGCGCTGCATGAAGGAAAGCGGAGCTCCCTGGCGCACCTTTGAAAGCGGGGGAAAACATGAGCGGATAAGCTGTCAAGGTCGAAGCTGTCAAGGTCGAAGCTGTCAAGGTCATGACATTTGTCATTAGTTGTTGTGGGCTCGAACTGTAGAAAGGCCTCCAGCGAGACCCTCGCACTATGACAAAGATGGCGCGCATTTCAATCTTAGCTTGAAGCGAAGAGCGCGCCGAGATGAGTGAGAGCTTTTCTGAGCCCATAATACATGTACCCCGGTCTCCACGAGCAATCGGAGCTACTGTTCACCTGCCAGGTACAATTGGAGAGTTGTAGCACCGGTCCACGGCGAGTTTCTTTCTTTTTTCTTCTTTCTTTTCTCCTGTAATTTCTAAGTTCTCAACATTCACGAGAACTTCATTACACAGGATAAGCAAACTTCGATTGAGCTAACTCTTGTTCGCTTTCTGTTGTTCTTGGTGCAATGAGAGCATGACGTAAATGTTTTCACTGATAGAATTGCGTTGCGCTCTTTTAATTTTTACTACCTGCAGCAGCGGGGGCAGGTCGGATTTGGCGGGGGGTTAACTAAACCTTATGCATCACCGTTCCTGCGCGCATGCCCACTGCTTCTAGCTTGTTTCCCCTAATTGATAAGACATTTCATCGGGGAAGTGCTGTCTCATCGGAGACAGCAGCACCGAAGCAGAGGTTTAGACGCTATAGCGTAGAAGCCCAGCAAACTGTGAGTGGCTACAGGAATTGACAGTTTCGACCGTCAACCCGTGCCGAGAGCAGATGCGATCGGGTGTGGCAGCCCTCTCGCAGAGTGGAAAGAGGGGCAGCTTTCCGTGATGAGTAAAATCGCGCTCTTTGTATCTCGATTGATTTCCACAGGCACTGTCGCTCGTTGTGGAGCTGCTGCAGAAAGCCAATGAAGACGCACCAGTGGAAAAGAGGCGTGCTGGGCAAAAGGCTCGATCAGACGTGCGATCAGACGTGAATGTCCGAATGACTTCCGAGAACAACGCGCACCTGATGACTGAATATCGCAGACACGTCCTTGTCACCACTGTTCATTACCAAAGCTCTCGTGGCACAGCCTGTACCAGTGTTAGCAGCAAAGCAATCGCGAAGTCTGACAGTGTGGAACAGTGTGGAACATTGTTCCTTCTCGACGCGACTCAGTCCGCCGACATGCTCAAACCCTGCCCATGGCCACCTCCCCAAGCCACCAGAATCCTCCTCCTTTGTCCGGATCTGGTGACGAGGAGGGAGGAGAAGGCGGGGTCTTCTTGCCTTGGGTATAGGCTTTTGCTGGTATTCGCATCATTTGCTGGCTATGCAGCACCCGTATCTGTACCGTACCTCGCCAAGCCTCTAAAGTGTAGACGCAATGTTTGTGAACCTTCGCCTCACCCATACTAAGACTGGCATCCATGAGAAAGAAGCTTCGTTTTCGTAATTCACGCCATAGAGAGGCAGGATGTGTGTGGCAGTCGACAGAAGACAACCTGCTGGTGCATGCACGGCTAGCTGAAAGCGTGTGAGAGTTGCGGAGGGACCAGGGTAGAGATCCGAGTTGAGACTGAGTGCCAGTGTGTCCGGCAGCTACTGACCGAAGAGTGCATGTTACCGCTTCCTGCCATTCGTGCCAGCCTATTTGCTTCTGCGTTTGTTTCTACATTTTTTTTTCTTCTCATTTGCTCCTTCCTGAAATACTCTTACGGTCGCGTTCCTTCTCAATTGCGCCGTCCTTTCCCGCTCACCAGAGACTACGCCACACCTACCGTGTTGAGAATATTTGCTATTGCTGCGATCGTGACTTCCTTTTCCTTAGGCTGTGCACTCTCTCCTTACCTTTTCGAATGTATTACTTCCATTTCTCCAAGGTACCTAGGTAGGCTACAAGTAAATCATTACTAATGGCACTGAAAGCATTATGTTTTGCCGTCGTAGGACAACCTACCACGACGCAGGGTTCAAGGGTAGGTATATCGGAGCCCCGTCTGACAGTCCCTACACTCGTGCCTCCTGGGTGAGGACACTCTGGAAAGGGCGAAGATGCGACTGCCAGAAGTGGTATCTCGGTCCATCTCACCTACTTATGGCTCGCAAGCTGCGGGAGCAAAAGCCTTGCCGATTATATTCGGAAAATCATCAAAATGCGAGGTTGTGCGCAATTATGCTAAGAAAAGAAAAGGAAAAAAAAATAAAAACCATTTCTCGATCTAAAATCCCAAAAAACCTTCTTCCACACTATCCAAGTCCCCGCAATGGAGAAGGCAGTTTTGGCAGCAATGCTCGAAGTCCAAATTCGACAATGTTGCTCATTGAGTCAAAATTCCTCATGTGCGTACGTGTGACGCTAGTGTATGGGCAAACTATTAAATTAGGAATATTGAGATGATAGCGTCTACAATTGCATTGAAGGCGAGGTGGGCAAGCATCCGTTCTCCCTCAGGATGCCCGGCAGAAGAGGCAAAACTCGCACCAAGTTTGATGTGGCGATTGTCGTCGGTCACAAATTCGCCGGTCGAGAAGGCGTGACGTTGAAGATCTCCCGACGAAGCCCTGCAGATCAAGCCGGTGGCTCCTCCACCTCCCGCCCATTGGACAACCTTAATATCAAACCCCTTTTTAGCAACGACTTGATCCCAACTACCTCTCCTCATCTGCAACTGGCCATCACAACATCACCATGAAGTTTGAGGTCAGTGGTGGCAGGAAACAATTTGCGAGCCTTGAACTTCATAGGATCCGTCAGCCTCACCGACTTTGGCGGAAAGTTGAGGCGCATACACAGCGACGACGCTCTTCCTATGGGTGGTCCAAATGTCTCGTCCATCGTCGATGATCCGCTGCATCCTTGATGACTCTACCACGACTGCGAATTACCGAGTATTGCACGCCTCGCCGTACGTTGGTGACTTGGTGTTCAAAGAATCCTCTCATCTTTCTACAAGGCACAGCAGCAGCGTGATGCTTCTCCTGACAATCTCAAACACTGTTGGCATGGTCGTCTCACTAGGACGCACCAACAATTGCGCACTTGGCACGTCAAACGGTCCCTTTCCTTCCCCAAAAAGGCACATGACTCGGTTCTGTTCCGCGTCAATGGCTTGGTGAACCAGGGGATCTCGATGACAGCTCGGATCATGATCTGCAAAGAAGAATGCCATGTCCGATGTGCGCTGTGTCGGCGCGTTGGCAGCCCGCATGATCCTGAGTGGTGCGCTGCAAATTTGTTTGATCCGGGCGCGGGGGCCCATGTAAAGTTGTGTCGCGCGGATCGGGCGATCCCCAACGGGATCTCGATCCCTGAGACGGGTTACATAAGACTCTTATCTGAACGTCATCGTATTCGTCGTTTTGCATACCGCATACACCACTCACATCTCATGATCTGAACATGCCCATCCTGCCATGTGTTGACTCTTCTCATCGCCGTGGCTGCCAATGGCACAGCCGCTGACCTGTCCCGACCGGCCTCGAGGTACTTCCATCCCACCTCCAGACGATTCGAACCGACAAAGACGTCTGACACGTGCCAGCTGGCTCATGAGGTCGAGGTTGCACTCCACTCAAACCTCTAGGCAGGCAAACGTGCTTGCGATCGGGAGTGTCCAGCAGATACGTCAGTGGCTGCAGTCTTTCGTGAGCCGGTCGTGCTGGCCGTTTCACCTGCTGATAGCAAATCTCGGAATAAATTGGTGTCCAGGTAAAAAGAATGTCTACAAGATCTTGCAGTGTGAAGCTGCAGGCTCAAGAAAATTCAGGAGAGGCGTTAATGGCAGCTTGTTAGTGTCCAGGTCCGGCGGACAGTGGCTTTTCCCCCCCTTGCAGATACGATCAACGGTGCCCGTGAGTGTTCAATTGGCGATGCGTGTAGTACCTGTTGGTCTGCCAATCAAGACTTTTCCCCTCCTGGTGATTAAAATGCCTCGACGCTGAACTTGGCTTCGAGCTTTGACTCCTCTCATCCCTGGGAGGCTGTCTTGCTGCTTTAAGATCACTTTTTGCCCCATGCGTGAGCCACATAACCTCAAGGAGGAATGCACGACCAGCCATCGGCGAGATCCTGCCAGTAGCCTGATGTTCATCTTGATCGCAGTAAACGGAAGCTCACGTGCCGTGGGATATGTCAGAAGATTGTTGGAAGTTGAACCAAAAAGATGAGCGCATCTGGCCAACCAATCGCAAACAGCCACATGAGTCGACATATCTGATAAGTGTTCAGCAAAAAATCATCCCCGTGTTCGTGGTATGGAAGACATTTGTTTCGTCACAACGTGGAATTGTTCGATTATTCTCGCTCATTTGCCCATACTTGGCACATTAACATGATGTTCTTCGTTTCCTTTCTTGGCACCGAGCCTCACCAAAGCAATACAAGTTCATCACGCATCGAAAGAGATTTTTTGAGACCTCACAGAAATATGTGTAGCTCGCTGCGATCAACAAAGCTCAAATGATAAACCATCAAGTCCAAACATCGTTTTAACAGCTCTTTCTTGATGAAAGGTCATGCATTCCTTTGCACTTGCTGATGAGACATTTTGGGATGAATGTGGAAAGAGGGGAAAATTGATGATCACGTGATGTAGTATAGGCTTTAGTCGTTATGTCCGATATGTCGGAGATAATCGATTGTCTGCCTCGAAATAATTGAAACGCCTGAAATCGTAGGTTGGAGAATGGATATTGTAGCGGCTGCTCCAGCCTGTGTGCCGTACTCTTGAGGACATCACGGCGTCAGAGAGAAGCTCTGAATGCGAATCTAATCAGAAAAGAAGAATGGATTCTCGTGGCCCGCCACGAGTCAAGAACAAGGCCCCTGCACCTATACAAATTTCTGCTGAGCAGCTTCTTCGTGAGGCTGTCGATCGCCAGGAACCTGGCCTTCAAGCGCCGACCACAAGGTTCTCAGATCTAGAGGAGCTGCACGAGTTTCAGGGTCGCAAACGGAAAGAGTTCGAGGATTATGTTCGGCGCAACCGGCTCAACGTCAACAACTGGCTACGCTACGCCGAATGGGAGCTCACGCAGAAAGAGTTTGCGCGTGCGCGTTCAGTGTTTGAGCGTGCTCTCGACGTCAGCGCCGAGGATATTCGCGTCTGGGTCAGGTACATCGATGCAGAGATCAAGACGAGGAGCATCAACCATGCGAGGAACATCCTCGACCGCGCCGTCAGCATCCTGCCGCGTCAGAACAAGCTGTGGTTCAAGTATGTCTACGTCGAAGAGACTCTAGGCGCGTACGAGAACTGTCGTAGAGTCTTCGAGCGATGGATGGAATGGCGGCCCGATCTAGAAGCGTGGAGCGCGTACATCAAGTTCGAACGACGATACGGCGAATTTGAAAGAGTTCGGGCCATCTACGAAAGATTTGTTGCTGTACACCCTGAGCCCCGGACTTGGATAAAATGGGCAAAGTTCGAGGAAGAGTGTGGCACGAGTGAGCTCGTCAGGGAGGTCTACGGCCTTGCTATTGAGACGCTGGAGTCCATGGGTGGCATCGACTTCCTGGACGAGAAGCTGTTTGTTGCATATGCTAAATTCGAATCCAAGCTTAGGGAGTACGAGCGAAGCCGGGCGATTCTCAAATACGGTCTTGACAACCTCCCACGATCACGAGCAGTGATATTGCACGAGAACTACACGCGTTTCGAGAAGCAATTTGGCGACAGGGAAGGTGTGGAGGATGCCATCCTTTCAAAGCGACGGGTGCAGTACGAGGATGAAGTCAAAAAGACCCCAAGAGACTATGATGTGTGGCTGAGCCTGGCTCGTCTGGAAGAGGAGGGCGGACAACTGGACAAGGTCAGAGAAGCGTACGAGAGAGCGATTGCTCAGGTTCCTACAACACTAGAGAAGAGACACTGGCGACGCTATCTCTACCTTTGGATATTCTACGCAGTTTTCGAAGAGACTGTGGCACAGGATGTCGAAAGAGCAAGGGCAATCTATGCAAAGTGCCTGGAGATTATTCCCCACAAACGGTTCTCCTCCGCAAAGGTGTGGATCAACGCAGCCATGTTGGAAGTCCGGCAACTTGAGCTATCAAAAGCAAGAAAGCTGATGGGACGTGCTCTAGGGATGGCTCCCTCCAAAAACAAGCTCTACCGGGAATACATTGCCTTTGAGCTGAAACTTTACGAGTTTACACGCTGCCGCAAGCTGTACGAGCAATGGATCAGCAACATTCCCACCAATGCCAGCGCCTGGATCAAGTTTTCTGAGCTGGAGCGAGGATTGGACGATGGTGACCGAGCGCGAGCAATCCTGGATATTGCAGTCGCGCAGGATGAGATCGACATGCCAGAGCTCGTGTGGAAGGCTTTCATCGACTTTGAAGAGGACGAGGGCGAGTACGAACGAGCAGTGAACCTATACGAACGATTACTCCAGAAGACAAATCACGTCAAGGTGTGGATCAGCTACGCACAAAGCCTTCTTAACCAACCCGACCCCGATGCCGACGAGGAGGAAGAAGAAGAAGAAGAAGACGAAGAATCATCCCGTCCCATCTCCCCTGCCGCTATCGCGCGAGCCCGGAGTATCTTCGAACGCGCCAACAAGGCCTATAAATCCGAGGGCGCAGAGTCTCAAGAAGCAAAGACGTCGCGGGTGGCGCTGCTCAGCGCCTGGCGCGACTTTGAGGCCGCGCACGGAAGTGAGGAGGAGCGCGAGAGCCTGGAGAAGCAGATGCCGCGCAGGGTCAAGAAGCGCAGGAGGCTCGAAGACGGCAGCTTCGAGGAGTACTTGGACTACATTTTCCCCGCGGACGATCAGTCCAATGCCAGGCTTGCGAAACTGCTGGCCGACAGCGCGGCTTGGAAGCGGAAGCTGGCTGAGAACTGACATTGAGCGTTTAGAAAAGCTGAACTTTTACTGCTACTTTTCCAAATAGGTGCTGGGTGCGGAGATTTTGATAGTGTTATCTAATGATACCCAGGTCTTCTATGCTAACTTTCGAATTTCTGCGTTGCTACGAGATGTGATTTAAACGTGTTATCTAGAAAACGTCAAAATGTGTTTCTTTTAAAACTGAGCAAACGGGTAGAAGAGAAGGGTGACAGGACACTGTTCGTCCATTTTCAATGTCCAGACTGCACTGTCTCATTGGCTTCGAAAAAATGTCTATCATACTCGTTCAGCAGAGACGCCATATACTCGGACCATGCAAGCAGAATGGAAAGGCCAATGCTCTCCGAGATCCGTTTTTAATAACGCCAACTTTCATCTTCCCCACTCTTTCAACTTGCCAGACCAGTTACACGTTCGTAAAATTCTTCATTCATAGCTCAGCCTCATTCGGCACGAGGTTGCTCTTCACGGCGAACATCTTGGCGCTGATTGTTGCTGTGAAACCGTCGACTTGTCGGGCGTACTGTTCAATCTGTCTGCTGTTGAGCATGACATCGAGCCTGCTTGGCTCTGTGGGTAGCTTGAACAGTCGCTGCCACTCATCCTCTGGCAACGGCGGTTGCTTTGTGAGAGCCCGAGTTGCGTTCTCCGCCTTGCGCTTCGCCTGCCATGCGCTAATTTTCTGCTGCTCCCTGTGTAGTGAACGTTGATAGTATTGGTAGTTGTTGAGCTCCGTGTGATGGGACTCGATCGAGTCAAGGAGCGAGTCGCACGTCTTTTCCAGGAAGGGGTCAATAGACAGTTCAAGCGAGTCAAAGTTCGGGTAAAGAGGTTGCGGTGCAAGGTCAGAAGAAGGATGCCGTGTGATCTCGGCTAAACTGCTAGGTAGAGGGACTGTGGAGTGCGTTGGTGGTGATGTCGGAAGCTGGTGGAGGAACTGAGTGAGGATGTGTGAGTTGTGGATGGTGACGGGAAGCTCGACAAGAATATCCTGGTAGCGCAGGTTCGACTTCTGCAGACTCTCGGTGGTGAATTTCTGCTCCTTGTACGCGGTCATAAAAGACGTTGAGAGACGGAACGCCCTCAAGCTCAGACTGCCTTGCGAGCTTCGGCTCACATCGTGTACTATCGCCACCGTCCTCTCGTTCATCTCTTTCTGGTAATGGTACTGGTTCTCGATCAAGTTGAGGTTGATGAAGTTTCCCATGTTGGCACTGGTGTACCACCCGACATTCTGAGCGTCAATATTGACCTCGCGCAAGTTCTTGATCATCTCACTCTGATAGGCGACGCTCGCCTTGGCCTGCGGCGTTCTCGAAACCAGAGATGAGGGGCTGTCGTGGTGCTCAGAAACCTCGTTGACGGTCGGAAACGGGAAGGAATTTGTGACCTCAAGAACGTCGTTCTTGTCCATTCCAACAGTGAACCCCGTCGCAGAGGATGGGAACGCTTGTGAGCAGTGTTTGATGATCCTCATGACCACCTATAGCATGAATCAGTCTTGCCCCCGAGTCAAGTGGGACACAGCGCACGTACCAGAGCCTCAACCTGCACACCCTTCAAAGGCGTATCCTTTCTGCATATCGTCAGCACTGTTTGAAGCTATATGATCAAAATACTCACAGGAGATCCGCCATGTTTAGTCGTTTTGCGCGTGTAAAGATTATTTGCTGTGTGCGCGCTGTGTTTGTTGAAGAATGAAAATGCGGGCAGTGTGCGAAATTCACGTGACTGTCGCCCTAAATCTATTTCACTCCGCATTTCTAATCCGATCAGTCTTCTAAAAAAACTCGGATGCACAATCGTGGCACGGCAAATGTCAAATCTGCAACCAGGAATGGTAAAATCCAACGTCCGATCATGCAACAAGAGATCTGAAAGTTATTCTAGACCAAGTCGAGCTTGAAAAGTTTGCTGGCAGATTCGATGACCCTGAAGCCTGACTACGTGATGCACGTTCAGAATTGCTTGTGGTCCCGCAACCAACAGGATGATTTACTAAGCAGCTGCAAGCGGACGGAACAACGAGCACCCACAACACTGATAATCGGGGTTTGCAGCAGGCCGGAGAGCACTTTTTACTCAGTTTCAGGCTTTGTCTGTGACTATCTGCGAGGCACTGCATTGTTGGGTCGCAGTCCCCCACGGTCAGCTCCACAGAGAATTGAAAAGCTGCATGTACCTGGGTAAGATTCAGGACCTCTCGGGCATTTTACAGAGACCTGTCGAAAGAACGAGGCCTGTCGCTCAATCAAATTCTTTACCGCTCTTCAGCAATGGTAAGTACAGGCCAGTCTGATGCCAATTACCACCCTCTGAATGGGATAGTATGGTAGTAATATTGGTCTGTAATTG
The DNA here is from genome assembly GCA_027478595.1 of Erythroxylum anguifugum. Classification (NCBI taxonomy): domain Eukaryota; kingdom Viridiplantae; phylum Streptophyta; class Magnoliopsida; order Malpighiales; family Erythroxylaceae; genus Erythroxylum; species Erythroxylum anguifugum. The sequence continues at coordinate 138,239 of JANIPN010417427.1, forward strand.
CGTGCTACCCGCCAACCGCACACTTCGAGTTGCGCCATACTCGGCCCTGACAATGCAAGAGATGACAGCGAAGGGGGCATCAAATACCTTGACGGTTGCCTGACATTTCACTCTTTTCTCTTTTCGTTATCAACTTAAGCCTAAAATTCCGAAGAGATTGCAATTGCTTGCCGCCGCGTCCTTTCTACCATCAAGATGCCTGTCAACTCGGGACTCATGGATATTGCCGTCACGGCCGCGCTGTCTCCTGGCATGGAGTGGCCGGAATCCTTTGAGGAGCAGCTCTTCGACTCGCCAGACTTTGTTCAACAGAGAGGCTACTTTGGGAAGCAGCTTCTGCCTGCTGTTCGTTATGTCGAAGAAGAATCTGCCGAGGATGAACATGTCGAAAAAGAGCTTCTGGTCGTTTCGCCATATACGTCGAGGTCGCACCTGTTGGACCTGAGCAGCGTCGAACCGCCGTCACAGTACCTCGCCCGTGCACTCACGATTCTCCGCCATGTGAGGTCAGACTATGCAACAGCTCCGTACCATCGCGCCTTCAACTGGGATGCTGTCGTCAGGTATCTTCGGGGTCTTTTGACAGCAGAGCGGTTTGGTGAGTGGGAGGAGCAACGATTTTACATAGTCGTATTCCGCTCGCAGATCCCACGCACGACAGACCGCTCCCGGCTTGGCAAGCTAGACGAGCTAGCGCATGAGGAGGCAATGCAGAGTGGAGGCTTGCTGAAATATTGGTTCGGGACGCCGGACAAGTCTGGCCGTAACCTCGCGACGTGTAAGTGCTATTCATCATGTCTCGTGACTTAGCATTGTGCTGACATTATCAGGCGTCTGGCGACATCGTCAGGATGCAAGTCTCGGAGGTGCGGGCCCAGGACACGCAAAAGCCATGCAAGAGACGCGAGCCTTGTATACTGAATGGAAAGTTCAAAGACTCTGCCTCAACATCACCAAAGATGCCGAGTCGTGGAGCATCTCCGAATGGCGGGACTGATCTGGTCCTCTGCGGTGGAATCCATATATATAATGACTTGTCTGAGGTTTGAGCGAAGGCGTACGGTTTTGGAGATATATTAGATGTGCATGAGCATTTGCATGGATGCGATAGAGGAATAAACTATACAGGGATGGTCCATCAGCACTCACCATAAATAAATTGGCGTGGCTACACAGCAGTAATAAAATGAAATCAGGTCATTCTTGTACATTCGGAATGTGGGATGTCCCCTCACAAGCAGTGGGAGAAGGACGCGCTTGAACGCGGGTCGGAGCTGAGTCCGGCCAAATACGGCTACTCGCGGGGCCGTTCCTGAGGAAGTACCCGTCAGAATAAGGCATGGGTCTCACAGCATTGGCAGCAAAGGTGCCCCACGAAGTTTTGCTTTTTTCGAGAAGCTGCATCGATTCTTCTTCAATCATGCGCTCTGAAATCAGCGCCATGCAGAACGCCAGCACATTAGTCGTACGCGCACTGCGACGCCCGGGACGCAACCCGCTGCAGCCACTGGCAGGTCGCAAGCGGACATGGCAGAACAGGCGGAACTTTCACTCGACTCGCCGACTCGACATTGTCAAACCTTTTGTCCTTGCTGACATCGGCGAGGGAATCACGGAAGTTCAGATCATTCAATGGTTCGTCAAGCCTGGGGCTCGTGTCGAGCAATTCGACAAGCTGTGCGAGGTTCAGAGTGACAAGGCGTCGGTTGAGGTACGTTGTGATCACGACTGCAGAGTTTTGTGGGACATTGCATGCCCATTGAAACGTCAGATGGAGACAAGAGTGCTTGCTGAGGACTGACTGAGCGAGAACAGATCACATCCCGCTTCGATGGTGTTATCAAGAAGCTGCACTACGATCAAGACGACACGGCCAAGGTGGGAAAGCCTCTCTGCGACATTGACATTGAGGGCGAGATCTCGCCGAGTGACGAAGCTCTCATCACTCCGGACGGCGAGCAAGCTGGAAGTCCAGAAGATGCACAACAACCTCAAAAGGCAGCAGAAAAGCAGCAGCAGCAGCAGCAGCAGCAGCAGCCTCGAGAGGAGAATACAGGGAGGCAAGAATGGAAAGCCGGAGCACCATCGGAAGGGAGGACACAAAGCAATGGTCGTGTCTCAACTCTGGCGACACCAGCAGTACGAGGCCTGCTCAAGGAGCTCGGTGTGAGTATCGAAGACGTCAAAGGCACTGGCAAGGACGGCCGAGTCTTGAAGGAAGACGTGCACAACCACGCAGCATCTCGTGATGCAGAGAGGCAGTCAGGCGAGCAGCAGCAGAAGCAGCAACAACAACAGCCACAGGAGAGCACAAACCCAAAGCAGTCAATACCATCAAGGCCACGGCCATCCACTGCCACCGACGGGCCACAACAGGAAACGGTAATACCATTGAACCCAATCCAGGCCCAGATGTTCAAAGTCATGACCCGCTCCCTTTCAATACCACACTTCCTCTACTCCGACGAGATCGACCTGTCTCCCTTATCTGCCATCCGACGAAAGCTGAACGCCCACCCCTCATCACCCGGAAAACTCTCCTTCCTCCCCTTTGTGATCAAAGCCGTCTCCCTCGCCCTGGACGAATACCCACTTCTCAACTCCCGCATCGAAGCTCCCACCTCATCCTCCTCGTCTTCCTCTTCCTCCTCGCAAAACACACCACCACCAAAACTCATAATGCGCGCCAACCACAACATCGGAATCGCCATGGACACACCACAGGGTCTACTCGTTCCAAACATCAAAAACGTCGGAACGCTATCGATCCGGGAGATCGCCACGCAGCTCGTCGAGCTACTAGACCGCGCCCAGCGCGGCAAACTGACCACCACCGACCTGACCGGCGGCACCATCACGGTGAGCAACATCGGCAGCATCGGCGGCGCCGTGGTCCAGCCCGTTATTGTGCAGAGCGAAGTGGCGATTCTGGGAATGGGTCGCGCCAGGGTTGTGCCGGCATTTGCTGATGACGGCAAGGAAGGATTGGACGGAGCAGGTGGAGTGGATGGTGGGCTGAGGGTGGTCAAGAAGACGGTGTCGAACTTCAGCTGGAGCGCGGATCATCGCGTCGTGGATGGCGCGACGATGGCGAGAATGGCGGAACGCGTGCGTGCGCTGCTGGAGGAGCCGGGGATGATGATGGCTGAGTTGCGGTGATGTGGGGTCGGAGAGACAGAGAGGGGACGGTTTGTGCGAAGTGGAGAGGAGGAAGGAGAAAGAGAAGGATGAATGAGGAAAGAGGAATGAGACAAGTGAAAAAGAGAGATGATGGAAATAAGGCAGGAGTGGTCGCAGAAGATATGAGCAAGCGGATTTTGAACAATCAATCTACATATCTACGAATACAGCATACCTTGGTACACACACTCTACAGGGCGATCCACGTTAGAAGCAAGACTAAGGAACATTCACGAGCAGATATGCTTGGACTGGTCGCTTCATTGTGACTTGATTGAAAGAATGAATTGACTTGGGCCGGTGAATGCCATCGATTGCTTTGTGAGATCACATTTACGTTCGAGTTCACGATTCACGTTTGTCTGTCTGCCTGTCTGCTTGCCTGTCTGCTTGCCTGTCTGCTTGCCTGTCTGCATGCTTGCCTGCTGGCTGACTGACTGACTGATCGTCCATACGACGAGATCGAGCAGTGTGTGAGGCAGAGAGTTCTTGTCGGGATGATTGACCATTCGAGGGAATCCGAAGAGCTGAGTGCTGTGCTTCGTAGCTGTTCGGGATCTCGACGGTTCAGCTTGACAACTGAGTTGGATTGATTGTTGATTTGTCTGAACAGCTGGCCGTTTGGCTGTTTCGCTGGCTCATTGGCTGACTGGCTGTCTCCTTTCCCTAGCTGCTTTAACGTGCTTCCATGTCTGCCCAAGTATCTCTTTCTCTTCATTGTGTTTGGGTTCAATGGGATCGGAATGGATGGAATTGAATCATCTTGCGTGCTGGTCACGGTGAATCGTATTCGTTGACAGTTCGGCGATTCAAGCCGAGTATCGTTGCGAGCAGACACGCCAAATCTTCACTGCAGGCTGATTTGGCGTTGACTGACCCCATTCGCCCTCCTGACCCATAAGATCCATTCCTCAACCACAGCTTCCTCCTCTTCACCTCTTGCCGCCCTTCTTCTTGCTCGACACGACCTTGAACGCAGCGCCGTGCTCCTCCTTGGCCGACGACCCGGCTGCGCCGCTGTTGCCGCTGCTGCTCTTCTTGGCCACCTCGCTCCAGCCACCGGTGCCCGAACCGACGGACCCAGCGCCAGCACCGCCAAAGCCGCTGGCTCCGCCCATAACCGAGCCACCGCTGCCGCCAGAAGCGCTGTCCGCGACTGGAATGCCCTTGTCGGCCAGCTTGCGGCGGCGCACGAACTCCTCCGCGAGACGGCGGCCGTCGAGCGTGGTGCTGGCGCTGTAGATGGTGTCACTGATTATGTCGACCTCCAGTGGGAACTGCATAAGACTCTTAATCATTTCGTCGACTGCGGAACGAGTTAGTAAGACTACTGCAAAGAGTTCGAGCGATTTGCGAGTCAGGTAGGAAAAATTCCACAGGCAGACTTACCATTGATTCCGGCGTTGAGGCCCTTGCCGAGCGCGGCTCGGGCCCATTGCACGACCTGCTCGGTGGCGAGTTGGGACGCCGTCGGTGCTGGCATGGCTCGGACAGGCGCAGCGGGCTTCTTTGCCGCCGAGACCGAGGCGACTGTGGGCACGGTGCCACTAACACTTCGTGACCCGGGAGTGCTCGGTCCGATGGGCGATTTGACCTTTCCGCCAGCACCCACCGTGGTCCAAGCGCCTCCAGGAAGGGCGCCGGCAGGAGGCGTGGATGATGATGTGGTCTTGCTCGCAAGCTCTGCGTAGCGTTTGCCGGCCAAGGCTGCGTTGGAGACACTTGCAGCGACCGTGGTTGCAGCAGCAGCTGCTGCTGCCGCGGCAGCCTTGTTCTTGCGCGCCTCCTCTTCCTTCTGTATCTGTGCCAACGTCTTCTTCGCAGACCCCGCCGGCTTGCCAGCTACTGGCTTGGCCCATGCGGAGCCGCCAGGAGTGACTGGTGAGCTGCTGCTGTTCGCCCAGCTGGCAGACGAAGGAAGACCAGGTGCAGGGGCGGGAACAGCAGCAGCAGCGATACGTTCCTGCTCAGCCAGCTGGCGACGCTGCTCGGCAACCAGAGCCTCTTGTTGAGCCGCCTTCCTCGCCTCGGCCTCCTGGATTTCCTTGAGAGAAGGTCCCCTTGGTGCATCTGACGGCTGAGTCGCCCAAGGGGCGAGGCTCGAGCTGGGCGTCTCAACCGACGGCGTCTGGGAGCGGGAGCGATCTTCAGTGGCCAGTGCGTCAAGAGGCTTGTTCGTGCGCTGAGCTGATGGGGCCGGCAAGGGTGAAAGAGAGGGTGGCGGAATCTCGAGGGGAGCCTTTGGCTTCTCGACAGGCGCCCAGACAGATTGTGGGGGCGGCACATCTGCCTCGAGCCCAGCAGTGCTTTTGACGTCCGTGATGTCCTTGCTGGGCATCGTGACAGCACCAGGCCGCATGGCGGACTCCTGGTCGTCATCTGCTTCAAAGAAACCTGCCATCTCATCCTTCTCGTCTTCTGCGACTGATGATACGCTCTCATCCAACCTCTGAGCAGAGTGGCCTTGTGGCTTGCCAATCACACCAGCCGATGCACCATCTTCCTCCTGCTGCCTGAGGCGTTCGAACTCCTGGAGGCGATCCAGTCCTTGGCTCGGGTCTTGGGGAATAACCTGGCCACGCTGGCTCGCTTCAAATTGCTCCTGCTGCAGACGCTGGCGATCCTGAAGCATAGCATTGACAGGGCTTTGTCCCTCGGGACCCATGCCTGGCTGCATCATCGGGCCGAGCCCGCCGCTAAAGGGCGAGTGGCCGGGGCGATTGAGGTTCATACGGTCAAAGCTGCCTGCGAGCTCATCGTCACGCATCTGCTGCTGAGGACCCTGGTGCATGGGCCCCACGGGGCCCAGACCTTGCTGCGGGCGTTGCATGTCAAAGAATCCCGGAACACCACCTTGAGGGCCACTAGGTCCTGGAGGCATAGAGGGAAAGCCAGAAGCCGGCGTGCCCATGCTTCCAAAACTTGGCTGGCTCTGCAGACTGTGGGCACTCGAATGGTGGTGGAGCTGGCCCGGATGCATATTAAAAGGGCTGCCAAACGGCATCGGGTTCTTCATCATCAGCTGCTGCTTCTGCTGCAAGAACTCCTTTTGCTGAGCCATGAGGTACTGTTCCTCCTGTTTGCGCCTCTCAAGAGCGTTCTGTTGTTCGGCGGTCAATGTCGTCCCAAAGCTAGGGAAGCTGCCAGCAAATGGTGGCTGAATGGTACCCGATGAAGCAGCTCCAATTGCGGGTCCTCCTGGCAAGCCTGGCGCTGCACCCAAGCTCACGATAGACCCGTGGGCGATGCCGATCTGTGGAACGAGGAACGGTTCGCGCGAGTTGCCAATGCGCCTGATGAGCTGAGCCAGCGGCTCGTAGTCGCCATCCTCGAGCTTCTTGACCTGAAGTTCCGGGGAGAAGAAGCCAGCTTTGTACCAATCGTGCATCTCTAAGCCGGAGAAGGGACCCTGAGTCTTGCCAGAGGGGTCTCTGTAGATCCACCTCATGCGATCTGGCATGACCATGGTCCTCTGCTGAGCTGGTGGCAAAAGGTCCTGCTCGTTCTCGGAGGCATGCCCAAAGAACGAGCCGGCTGCCATCTGGGACTGAGCATTCATTCCAGGGGTCCCCACGGCTGACGAGAAGGGTAGCTGCTGGCCCTGCAACTGCGACGGGGTTTGAGGATGGCCCTCGCCGCCTGGAAAGGGTGGCTGGGCCGAAGAGACGTTCTTTGCACGATCTTGGGTGCCAAAGATGTCGTCGAGAATGTTTCGACTTGAACGAGCAGCAGGGCTGTCCGTATCTCTAGGCGGTATGTTGGCAGACCCGATGCTCCCAAAGAAATCCTGACGTTGTTCGTTGACACGCATCTGATCTTGCATTGGTTGCGGAAACAGCGAGCCGAGCTTGCTCCGCTGGCTGCCAAAGTTGCCGGGCCCACCAGACATGCTGGGTGGGCCAAAGGGGCCAGCTCCACCGGGAGATCCTATCTCAGAGAGAGAGCCAAAGAAGGGGTCGTTGAAAGCTGATGATCTTGCCTGGGATGGCATCGGACCTGGGCCGGCTGACCAACCGCCGCCAATGCTACCGAAGCCTCCGATGCCAGGGTGGCCACGGGGAGGCGCAGTGCTGGAGGGGCGGCTGCCATGGTCAGAAACATCAAAGGCGTTCGACTTGGGATGATTGACGTCCGGATAGGAGCTTTCGTCCTCGTCACGGCTGCGCGCAACGCTTGTGCGCTCGTGATCCGGGCTATGGTACGGGTTCGTGTCTGTTGGACTCATGGGTTCATTGAATCCCTGGCCCAGGCCTTGGCCTCCTTCGCGCTGCTGCATCCTGTCACGAAATGGCGGCAGGTCAGACTGTGAATCCAACGGCTCATCGCCGACCAGAGCAGAGCTACCAGCCTGGGCATCTGGATCATCGCCTATCTGGCCCAACTCGCCTCGCTGACCAGGACGAGGCTGTTTGCGGTTCGAAGGCAGGCTCTCCTCAGAAAGAGCGTCCATGCCGAACGGGAGCGCGGACTTGGCACCAAGCTTTGACACCTCTTCGCTGCTCTCCTTCCCACGCAGGTCTCTGAGGAATCGACTCTCCCCTCGAATGGAGCCGAACCCGGACTTTTTATCTGCAGGAGTGCCTGGCTGGTCGGAGACGCCGAAGGAGCCCATGCGGCCAAAACCTCCTGCGGACTGGGGTTCTGCAGCCCAAGGCGAGCCTGAGCTGTGAATGCCGCCAGCACTGAGCGGGTTGGTGGTGGTACGGCGCAGGGAGTTGAAGGGGGAGATGGTGTCGGACGTGGTGTCAAGCCGAGGCCGATCTGCGCCTGAGCCGCCGAGCCCGTCTTTGATGTCGGTCCTCCGGCGCAGGAGAGATGGTGGCGGACTCGCCAGCGGATTCTCCTCTCTTCCCCTCAAAAAGCCGGGTGAAGCAAGGGGATTGCCGCTGAACGAGTCCGACGTGTCACGGCGCCTCGTACCCGGTCGGCTGCTCAGACTGCCGGTTCCCTGCGATATGGAAGGTTTCCTCCCATTTATGCCGGTGGGTTGAGAACCGTCCTTGGGCTGTGGAGGCTTGAGGGTGGAATTGACCGAGTTGGAAAACAGGTCCTTCTCTTCATCCGTCATGGCGGAGAATGCCAGCGGCTTGACAGTTCCACCTTCGTCCCAACAGACGTCGGGCCCCGGAATCAGATCTTTGTTCTCGTCCCTTCTGCTCCAACCGGCCGAAGCGGCGCCTCCTAGTAGCGAAGAGGACGAAGACGACTGGCCCGGCGCCCATCCTTCGGTCAGGAAGGTGGCGACACTGGCTTTGTGGCCGGCATCTGATTGCGCCTTGAACACTTCCAGCATCTGGTCCTTGTTGTAGCGGCTGTCCGAGCTAGCCGCGACGCGGCCGGTTGTTGAATTCATGTGTGGCGGGAGGTAGACAGCGGAGCTAGGGGTTTGCACTGTGTTTGAAGATTCACGCTGGTGGCCAGCGTTGTTGGTGGTATTGTTGAGTTGGGAAGGGCGTCGGAATGTCTGCGATCCGTTCATACGAGGTCGAGTCCTGCGCGTGTCAAGGTCAATTAGTCACTCTTGGTGGAGCGGGGAAGGAACTTCGTTTTGTTTTGTACGTTGTGGCAAGGCGTGCGTGCGTGCGTGGAGAGGTGGTGTGTGTGGGTGTGGGTGTGGGTGTGCGGTGCGTGTGCGTGTGCGTGTGTAATGAGGGTGCGAGAGAAAGTGCGTAGTAATTTTGCGGCTCGGAAAGACAGCGGAGCACGCGAGCGCGCGCCCGCTGCAGGCCAAGAAAGGTGCAGCTCGCGCACACACACACGAAAAGCAGAAGAGGTAAGGGCAGTTGTGAGGGAGATACATACCAGTCAGTGCTTGCTCCAGAACCTCTGCCAGAACCTCCATCTCCCGTGCCATTGGAGGCTGCTGCTGAAGCAAATGTTGCAGGTGTCTGAGCGGGCATTGTTTCTCGATGCTCGTGGCAAAGCTTGGTGTGTGCGTGTGTGTTGCGTTTGAAAGTCAAGCCTACTCTTTCGACAAGGAAGTCGTGAGCCCAGGGTCGCGGAGGGAAGGTGGAAAAAAAAAAATTCCTCTGGGAGAGCTCGCTGTGGAGGGAGAAAGTTGGCTGTAAGTGTATGAGGCGTTCAAGATGATCTTGTTGCAATGCTGCAGGTTGATGGAATATTGAAATGCAGTACAGAGTAGATGCTGGGCTGGGACGAATGAAGCTTGAAAGGAGCAAACAGAATTGCAGGTATCAGCAGATGCAACAAAAAGTGAATGCTTTTGCGTGGTGTGTGTATATGGTTTGATGCTGGAACGTGGAAGTACTAAGGTTAGCACTGCCGCTGATGATGCCACAGCAGCTACAGCAAGCAATAGACTACGGCGCCACTAATTTCTAGTGGAAAGAGGCGATGGCTTCAGCGGGACAACGACGGCATTAGCGGTGGTTTCTAGTGGCAGCGGCGACAAACAAGCTCTTGATGTCTAGCAACAGATTGTATAGCAGTAGTCGCTGGGAATGCGATTGTTGACAGTTTCCAGGGGATACACAGGGGATGGAGAAAAGTCCGACAAGCCATGAGTGCGTAATGTCAGCGGGTTTAGAGGCTGAAGAGGGGGTTTGCACAACAAACTTAACCCCGGGATCCGCCATACTCACCCGCCTTTCCGCCGATGACGATGCTTCCTATACACATCCGCCACACATCCGCCACACCTCCGCAGTGTCGTCAGCTCAAGGGGGCAAAGAGAGGGCCTTGGTAGAGACACGAGCCTAGTGTAGGCTTGCATTTGGCATATGGTGGCGTTCATAGCCCACCCACGCACAACTGGGTGAAGGGGTAGGCTGTGATACTGTTGCCCCCCCCGGACAAAAGAGAATGCGATTTGTTCTCATCGTTTTAGCCGTCGTGACGATCAGGAGACCAGCATTAGCCATAATCCTTGGCATGTGCTATCTCAGGAACACGTCGGCTCGGGACGAGGGGCCTCCCTAGCGACGCCAACTAGAGGTGATCTTCATCCAATCTGTGCTGCTCGAAGCCCGCAATACGGCAAGCACCAGGGCTACAACCCGTTGATTTACTTTGACCGAATTCTTCCATTTCGGAAAGTGTTCATTGTAGCAGCAAAGAATAAAAAATCATTCACAACGAGTCTCTTTCAAAACCTAGCTTACGAATTTTCTATGCAGCAAGCTGGTTGACCGAGAACGCGGGGAAGTCTCAGATTCAGCTAAGCAATTGAGGAAATGGCTTTTGAGGCCGTACAGCACCTGCAAACTCTTCACGATTTATCCAGGTAGGCGAGCAGCTGGACGCCTAGGAAGACGGGTGCCAAGTCATGATCTCAAATCAATTCCCGTGACCCGACTGCACAGTGCACGTGACACATACCAAGGTATGGTCGGTACTTGGTGTGGCCGATGCGCCATGTGAGAACGCGGGTGGCGAGACGAGTGGTGGCGACCTCTATCCTTTTGGAGAATTATCTTGCTAAAATTGCTCAAGATAGCTGATTCAATACGCATGCTCGTTCCTGATTGCATACTACAGCCATGATCACATAAAATACAGCTTGCCTGATCTGACTCAACTGAATTACCTGCTTTTGTCTACTCAAAGTATTCCAAACCCACTGATATTGCATCTTTCTTCCCATTCCACTGACTTCACCAAAGCACTTCCCGCGTACCTCATACGTTGACCCGCATTCTACAGACCCCGGATTTCAATTTCCTAATGCAACAAATGGACGCATGAAGTGCTTTTTCTTATTCTTTATTTTCCCTTCAATCCGAAGGCTCTCAGGTGACAGTCACGCCACCAGCATGGAAGTACTGAGAAGCAATATTGAGCCCGCCTAGACTGTTGGAGTCGTAGTTGCCCGCACTTTGCGAAATGCTTTGACCGTTGACGCTGAAATTGATGATGTTGAAGTTTGATACGCCGACGCCGGTGTTCAGCTTGGTGTCGGTGAAGTACGAGAACTCGCTGATGGGAATGAAGGTCGACGAGTCGGCTCGCTGTTCGATGCTGACGTTGCTGATAGTGATGTTGCTCATCGTCTCAAGTGCACAAATTCGCAACAGGTTGCCGCCAATGCCCTCTACGCGCAGATTGGTGAAAAGAATGTTTTGTGCAAGCTTGCTGGCGTCGCTTGTGTTCGTCAGGTCGTCCCCTCCATTGTTGTTGTAGGCGGAAAAGAGCTGGTTCGATCCTATCAGACTCGGGTGAGAATCGTTGCGATTCCATCTATTGTTTCGTTAGTATGAAAGAGGTAGGTCCACAACCAAATCACCAAGTCAGGCCGAATGCTGTCTGCAGTGGCAAGCGCGTGGGTCGACTCACCGTGCATGAATGGTGTCCACCCCGTCAACTGTGACCCCGTCAACGTTCCGACTGTCCCAACCGAACTGGATCACTGGTGCGGTAGATCCCTTCCACACAACCACCTGCTCCACCGTGGTATTGGAGTAATACATCTTCAAGGTGTCATCGTTGCTGTGATAGAAAACGTTGCTCACGCGCGAGCCCTTGTAGTTTTCTAGCCCGTCAGTCTCGCCGAAGAAAGCACCAACCATCTTGTAATCGTTGACAATGCACGAGAGCGTGTCGAGGTCGCCAGCAAAGTCCATGCTCTGGAATGGCGGCGCATTGACGGTCGGCCCGTTCAGGACGAAACGTTGCTGCAGACCCTGAGTGGACTGGCCACGCCACATGCGAATGATGCTTGTGTCGCTGCCACTGCCAGTAGTCGTCTTGTAGCTGTTTGCAGAGTCTGCTTGAAAAACATACTGCTCGCCGCTCAACACGCCGTGGCCGGTCGCCCTGAACTCGGTTTGTGTGACCGGGCCAGCGCCCGGCTCGCTCCACAGGATGCTGCACTTGACATACGAGCCTGGAGAGAAGTAGACCCAATAGATGGAGTTGCTGAGTCTGATCTGGTCCGAGCCGCCGCAGTAATGGGTGCCAGGGTCAAAGTACAGGACCGTGTTGGTGGCAGTGCTCAGAGCACCGGTGCTGATCTGTCCACCGGTAGCGATATATGTGCTGGGCGCGTTACGGTCCGGTATCAGATCTGCCGTCTCGAACGGTGAGGCGAAAACCAGCAGCGCGTTCAATGGCTCAGTGCCAACTATGGGCATGTCGCTAGTGAACGAAGGTACATAGTTTGCATCGGCCGAGTTGTTGGTCTGTACGTATACTGATTGCGTTCCCTTCTCTCGGTTGTGGTAGCTGTAGAGATCGTCTTGAAATTCTATTGAGAACCGTGTACCGGCCGCGCTGTACGGCACAGACACCACCAGATCGCCATTGCTCAGACTTTTGGAGTAGCCAAGTGTAGTGGGCCTGATTGTGACCGCACTCGGATCGACAGCTCTGCCATCTGTCCGGTGTACCTTGACATTGACCCCAGTATTGTATAGGAACGAAGACCAGGCCATGCTGGCCCCAATATCAGATTCGATCGTGATACCATCCTTGCCGCTGTTCTGTTGGTTGGAGCTATTTGGATCATTGGTAGGTCCAAGGCCATTGCGAGGAATAGTCGCGTATACGAAAGAGTCATAGTATTGACTATCGCCTTGCGACTGAATTTGCACCGAATATTTGGCAGATTGACGAACATCACCGGCCGCAACTCCAGAGACGGCGTTAGTGTTGCCGTTGGAATGCCACCATGTCATCAGGCTGGAAGTGCTGGCGACGTTGATAGCATTTGATGTGCTGCCAAAGGCCAGCACAAAGGCGATGGCTTGAGAACAGCGCATCGCCATGATGAAAAGCACTGGCGAGAAGACTGGATGAAGAAGCTTGACGAGAGGAAAAAAAGGGACAGTGAAGTGATAACTGGGTTCTATAGAGCTTTTACGCATCGACCAGATACATAATTCCTTCGTCAAATGGGTGAGGCAATTTTCGGCTTTGGAAAGCAAGATTCGTCTTCTGAAGACGAAGACGGAGGAGCCACATATGAGAATCCGGTCCAACGCTGGGCACGGATGGATATAGAGGGCGAATGTGGACCTCAGCTCTAGTTGCGACCATGGCGCAGAGGGCACGAACCTACCTATATCCCGGTTTCAGGCAGATGATACTGAAGATCATGTACTCACAGGGGTCAATAGCAGAAGATGACGACGGTTGAAAAGATTGGGAGGATAGGATGAGTCTAGCATGAGGTGATTAGCGACATTCTTTCGCGGGTGGCGCAAGCGTAAGACGTGGGAAAGTTTGATCGGGTCAAGACGCCAGTGCTAGAAGCTGCGCAAAGCGTTGGTTTCAACGGCGCCTCCACCTCCGCTCGTACAGTAGCGTTGTCCAATCCTGACTGTAGCGTGGCTAGAAGGTGTGGGTGTTTGCTTCTCGAAACATGATTTCTCGTTACGGCGCGGCAAAAATCCAACATCAGACACTGGAAGTTGCCACACCTTACAATCTCGGGTTCCAGCTGTGCCTCGCTCCCCCCATACGGTGTCAAGACCCGAACCAAGCCTCAACATTACAAAGCTTAGACATTCACCAACTTATCTGCAGAATCAAGTTTGCTGCTTGACTTTAAATGATGATTTGCATGATGCACAGGATTGATACTGGCCATGGCTTGAAAGGGCACTCAGTCGTGCTGCTAGAACTACATGTAATCCGAGGATGGATGTTAAATCTGGCCTTGAAGAAGATTGTAGTACCACATTGACTATGAATGTCGACTTGAAGGTCCATCAGTCGAGAAAATGGGCACCCTTCAAGATGTGATCTGTTTTCACCTTTTAAACCCACTAGTTTTATATATGGAAGTCAAAGATTTATTCGTAGCTATCACACGACACTAATTTCGACCACTGAAAGACATGCCAAAAGCAATAAACTGTAGATCATTCAGGATAGAGGATAAGAGTCTCTCTTCTGTACCTAATCAGAAGTAAGCTGAAGAATATATGGCCCAGAAGTGATCCTCGTCAGTCAACTGTTTGCCATGCGATTCCGCTCATGGCCTAACCGCGAGGAAAACTCTTCATGTTAACAAAACTTACCGTCAGCTTACAGCCGTGGAAATCCGGTACCTTGACGCCTCAGCAGAGTTAGAGTACCTACTAGCAAAAGGTTGATGGTCTCTGGTTGAGGAATGACAGCTGCTGGTCCACCATTATCCAAAGCCACCAACTCCCGACTCGTCTACAGTTGACTCCATTTTGTATCAAAGATAGAGTTATGCCGGGTGATGCATGCAACAACAGCTTGGGCGGATAACACGGCTTTTTATCTTAAATTTTTTTTCAAAATTTAGCTGATGTGAAGCTTTCACGCAGCATCCGGATGAGCGAGACATGATCGTCTTTTCAGGTATGTTTGACGAGTAAAAGGATCACACTTTAATCGTTAAAATTTAGCAAGGGATGGTGAGTCCAGCACATCAGTGGTCATGAATTTATTGGTACAACTTGGAAAAAACCCTTCTAATCCACAGCGGTCGACATACACAGCCGACCCCCGAGAATTTGTTCTCATTACAAAATAGCCTGACTTTATAGAGCTCGAAACCTCACCCTCCTCCTTTTGTATGACCGGACGCCCCGCTGCCTTTGAAACAAGAATTGAGTGAATCGATCGAATGGATGGTGAGAGGGACCTTGCTCTCAATAAAACCAGAGCCAAGGCAAATTCCCCCACCGCGACATTGTCGTATCTACCTGTAGTAAAACGCCTCGGCGAGGTAGATGAAACCAAAGACAAGGAAGGCAATGGCGCCGCCGAGCGTGACTGTGATCGTATCAGCATGTGGGCACGTGCATCAGGATGTGAGATTGGCTTACCTGTCTTCATACTGACACGGCCCGCGATAGCCCTGCCCCCTATGACAGCAATTCCGGTACAAATCGAGTGTCCGACGAGTGCACCGACAGTGACCATCCAGTAATTCTGTCCAGTGGCCATCGCGATGGTTGCTATTTGCGATCGATCACCCCACTCGCCGAGGAAAGTCATAACAAATGTCTGGACCCAGGCGGGGCTGAGCAGCAGGCTGAACAGGTTCTGAGCACCGACCAGGTATCCGTTGATGCCAGAGTTTGATGGGCTGCGACTGCGCAATCCGTTGGGCGTTTCGGGAGGAGAGTCAGCGCGTGCTGGCAGGCGTGCCGGCTTACGGCCACCTTCAAGTAGGTATGGGTTGCTGCTCCTCCGGCGTTGAAATTTAGCTGCCTCGGCTTCCTTCTCTTCCAGCTCGGATTCGACCTCGCGCATCTCCTCGCCAACGCCATCGTCAGGCGACATGGCACGCGCCTCGCTCAGCATCTTCGCGCCGAACACTAGGAACAGGATGGCCGCCGCAAAGTTGGTGAATCGAGGAGGCAGCAACATCGGTGCAGCGTGACCCATGATGGCGGATCCGATGGTCATGACTACTAAAGCAGGGAACGCAGCGGAGAAGACGAATAGCGGAGGGTGCTTCATGGCCATCAGCGCGGCTACCAGGAATGTCTTGTCGCCAATCTCCGAGAAGAGGATCATGGTCAGAGACAGGACGAAGGAGTGGAACGGGCGTATTATACCATCATCCTCCTCTTCCTTGGTCAGTCCAGAGCCAAGTTTTGAGGATTTTGGCTTGTCGACGGCCAGGAAATCTGTCTTGTCAGATCCTGCGGGTACGGGATGAGGGATATCGTGGGGCTTGTCTGGCAGGTCTGCAGGCTTGGAGAGGCCGCCAAAGTCTGTGTCAGTAGACTTGGACTTGTCACTGTTGTCTTTGGAAGGGACCTTGCCGGTCTTGGTGTCTTTCTCATCCTCGGATTCCTCCTTGCCCTTGTCCTCCTTCTCCTTGTCCGATAACTTGTCGCTGGCTTTCAGTTTCTTCTCTTCGCTGTGCGGTAGTGGAGGCGCTTCCTTGGGCCTCTCCGGCTTGTTCTCCGGCTTCTTGCCGTCGATAGTTATCTGCTTGTTCTTCTCCTTGCTCTTCTCCGAGATGCCACCTTCCGTGCCTCGCTGGCCCTCCTTAGGACCCAGTCGTTCCTTGTCGTCCATGACGCCCTCATTAGACTCGGGAAGAGACTCAGAGCCCAGTCCGGAAGAGCCTGTCGGCTTCTTGGATCCGACAGAGGCATCGTCTCCGCTCTCTTTTGCCTTCTTCCTGTCCCGCTCGGCAGCCGTCTCGACGAAAGGCCCTGCATGCGGTCTCCCATCTTTTCCGTCAACAGGTGCATCTTTTGTAGTGCCATCCGCTTTATCGAGTGAAGCGAAGGCTGTGGCAGCCCCGAGAGCACCAGTCGTCTGTGTGCCAGGGACTGGAATGCGCTTGACCAAGCCTCGGGGACTGGCAGTTGCGCCGGGCTGAGGGAGCGCGGCAAACGCTACCGCGAGCAGCAGCGACGCTCTCAGATGGCGTCTCTGATATCGCATCCTGCAGCAATAGGGGTGTGATGATGACCGTAGTATAAGTTTTTGATGGCAAAGGTAAAATTAATTAGGAGCGTCGAATCGGCTGGTGTCGGGTGTTCGTGAACGGGCGTGACGTGCGTGTCAAATGGATAAAGGAGTGACGGTGAAATGCTGCACAGGCACAGAAAGGAAAAGCCAGAAACTGAGACTTGACCTAGAAAAATGAATAGAACGGCAGCCGTGAGAGAATTTTAGAAACTTTTGAGGAAGAATGGATATTCAACAATACTGAGAGAAAGGAGAGAAAGGGAGAGAGTTGCTTGAGCAGCGTGGTTGCGTGTGAGAGAATCTGTGTCGCGTTGGTCCCTGACTTTTCTTGCGCCAGATTGGGGAGAGGCTGCGTAAGCCCCCGAATTCACCCCGTTCAAGTTCTCAGCAATAAATGGGGGCTTGCCCGACCGGGCCGCCTCTCCACTTGCTGCCCATTCGGCTCCCCCCTTATGCACCGCTGGCAACGCCGGCAGCGCCTCTCCCAGCATTCATCTGTGGCCAAGCCGTAGTTGGACTCCGTCCTTTCGCGCCACACACGCTGGACGCGATACGCGCTTAACCACCTTTGCGCAAGTGAAAGCTGGAGGCGCAATCTGACAGGCTGGGCGATCGGGCAATTTTCATTGCGGGCATTACATCGGTAAAAGTTGCAGACTAAATCTTGACTGCAAATTGGTCAAGACAGCCTCAAAATTCTAAATGAACTGACAAGCATATCTGCACGAGGCTATGAGCGATGTACGCGGCCACGTCCACAGCCGCTGAATGAAAGTCAAAGATTCAATCCTTGTCTACATCGAGGTGTAAGGAACTCCTAGATTGCGTCCCAATACAGTTATTGGTACAATCTCTGCAATAAACAGATACTTGCGAGTCAAGAGAGCAATATAATTGTTGAATCTTATTTCGCTGTACTTCTTGGCTGCTTTCGGGCTAGTTGCGCTTTGCCCTCGGTAGCCCATAGAAAGGACACTGGCCCGAGCTACCGGACTCATGCGGTGATAAGCATGCCTTTCCGGGATGAATCTCCGGCTCAGAGCAAAGTAGCCAAATAATGCAAACACCACAACAACATCTGAGCTTAAACCCTAGACATGCTAGGGTTTTGGTCATGGTCCTTCGTTATAAGAGGAAGGAAAATAAAACGAATCACCATCGCTTGACTGACTGTTGTTACTGAACTGCCCCCTTCTATTTTTTCTTCTTCAACCGCTGTTGCTTCTTTCTCGTCTCGCTCCACTCGTTAACGTCCATGCCGGCAAAAACAGCCCCTATGGCAGCTCCGACTAGTTCGAGGGTGAGCACTCGCTCGACCAGATCAGCGGCTCGCAAAGAACTCGGCACGGACCGAAAAGGCACAAAGAGGCCTGGTACGGCACCTGAGCTTCTGCAGCGTCATGACTTGAATGATGACGATGCTGACTCGGCAGACTTGGTCAGTGAAAGGGGCAATGTTGCGCAGCGAGCACGACAGTCGCGTCAAACGCGAGCAACTCGCAAGACGTCGCATTCAGCGCAGGTGGCTGAGGGTCTTCCGGATCCGGAGCCTCAAAGCAGTGATGAAGAGGCCGCTGAGGAGGCAGCTGAGGAGGCCCGTAGCGCGGCCGATGAAGCGCCTTCCGAAACTGACGAGCGTATGAACGCAGAGACTTCGGACGGGTCGCATCCTTCCATTGAACATGTGGACAGAGGTGTAGCTGATGCGAATCCTGCAGTTCTCAAGGCTCAGGAGCATCAACGCTCTTCTGGTATCAACGAAAAGAAGGTCATGCAGATGATTGAGACATTGCCGGAGCTTTGGGATTCATCTAGGAAACTGGTCCGTCTCCTGGCGCCTGTTAATACCGATTCTAGCAGCTTGCAAAGACTCACCGCGGATCTCCAAGATCCGCGGTCTCTCAGTAGTCAGAACAGAAACAAGCTATCTGCAGTATACGGCGACATATTTGAACGGGTATACTATAGGATGCCTCGACTGAGACCAGCGGAGGCGCAATCGCAGCTGCTGTGCTCTCAAGGAATCCAAGGTCTCGCTGAAGTCCCTGACGAGAGTCTACGAGCGGACGAAATCTTCTACATGGCCAATCTCTCTATCCTCATCAACGAAGATGTCCCGCCAGATGGGACCATTCCCTCGTACGGTTGCCTGTACTTTCTAAGCACCGAGTTTCCAGACCCGTATCTCTCTGGAGTCAGCCCAGGCATCGGAACAACAGGACTCTTGAAGAAGACCATCGAGCTCGGCATCATGTTCCGTGTTGAGTTCTTAAAATCGACCGTGGCAGAAGAGGGCCACCAGGAGAAGTTCAATTTTCAGCGAGCACTGACGCAAATTTTCTACGAGCCTGATAACGACGAGAAAGTCTTCAGATCGTTTGGCTCACTACGCCAATTTCAGTCTTCCAACCTCAACAGAACAGAGCAAAAATGGATCCGTGCTGTGGTTGATAAGCTGCAATCAATTGCGAAGGCAGCGACAGAGAACGGTGAGGATCTCTTGCAAGCGCTGATGGCAAGCTTCCCATCAGAGGACTTTGCCGTAACATTCATACAATGGGTCTCTGCAAGGGGCCGTGAGCTTGAAAAGGCGGTAAGGTCGAGAATCGAGGAGGTGGAAGACCTGCAGAGGAGCCTGTACGAGTTCGCGACGCGGCCACTGCAGAATGACGCTTCGTCCCCACTCAAGCAACTTCGGCCGCTGTACGATTTCAAAGTTTCACAGTCAGCAAAGCCGGATAGTGGCCAGAACGGGAAGAAGATACGTTCTGACCAGAACACACTTCGTAATCGCGAGTTCCTGAAGCAGAAACGGGCAACTGCAGATCGGCAGACGGCTGAAACAGAAGGGGAGCGATCACAGAAAGAGATGAGCAGAGAACGAGGTGATCAGCTTGATACAGTAATTGTTAGGATTCCATCGAGGGGCAAGGCCCAAAGAGCCAAGTCGAGTACGTCGAGCAGCAAGAAAGGCACTCACAAGTCTCTCTTGGACACACAGCCTGATGCTGTTCGAGAGCAATGGGAGAGTCTGGAACGGGCAGGAGTTGACAGGGACAACGGTTACGTCCCAGAAAATGCAGATGTTGACGACCAGGAAGTAGACGAGGACGGTGAGGCAGAGGAAGAGCAAGGCGATGAAATGGGAAAGGATGGAGAGAGCGAGGATGAAGACGCGGATGGCTTCCAGGAGGACACGAGACCCAACTTCCAGAGAGCTCGCCGGGAACTTCGCAAATCTGGTCCCCCAGCCGATGCGTCGCAACAGAATTCACGCCCAACAAAACGCCAGAAAACGAAAACGCGATCTGGGACCACTGTAGCAAAAGAAGCAACGCCTGAGCTTACTGCAGAGGAACGGGCAGAAGCTGCACGGAAAGCAGAGGAGGAAGAGAGGGCAGAACTGGCATACCGCACCAGCGAATACGTTTCTGACCGGCAGCGACAATATCGAGAAATGATGGAGAAGGCCAAAGCCACGGCTGAGAAATCAAAGCAAGCAGTTGGAAGACAGGCCAAAAAGGACAGGCCTAGAAAGTTCTGGGACGATGTGGAGGACGACGCACTGTTGGCAGGATTGGCCGCACATGGAGGCAGCAGCCAGCGATTCTTGCACATCAAGAACTTCTATCGAGAACAAACGCCCGATCCTTTGGCAGAAAGATCGAATGTTGATTTGAAGGATAGGACCCGGGTGATCACGATGCAGTACATAAAGTAAGTGGGCTGGCTTGTCACCGGAACTTCTCTACAAATGCTGACGTCGGGTTGCAGAAATGGAATTCCCCTACAGAAGGGCATGTCCAAGACGGACCTCAAAAAGACTGACCAAGAGACGCTCGAGAATTTAGGCATTGACTTGACGGAGATTCCCTGATCTTATCCTGCAACTAGTTGGGACTTGCACCAAAACTTATTGCTTGCAGGATGTCGGAATGAGCGAGGAGGAATGAAATGGATGCTGGGTCAGCTGTCGGATGATAGCATTGGATGGTACCGTTTTAAATGATAGATTGAGTCTGTGGCAACGCGGGGTTAGAAGAAGCTTTTGGATTATTTTTTGACCGTCCTCAGTTCTTCTGGATATCAAGTAGCTGCTATTGGCGAGAATGAAGCAATCGACTTTATCTAGCGCTGTACAATCCGAATGCCCTTCCAACACCATCGATCTCGCAGCTGGCTAGTACACTGCCGACCTCGTCACCATCCGAGGACCCCACTTGTCTGAGACATGACTGATCGGATCGCAGTGTATAAACGAGGCTTTGCAACAGCTACAGCAAGAAGTTTGTGTCATTGAATTCGGCGTTCAAAGCCCAAGAACACTTGCTGGCTACTGCACTGCTCTTCAAAATATGGGCGAAGGCTGCGAGACAGTGCCAGCACTTTTGTACTGTGATGAGTACAGACTGAGGCCGAAACATCAGGCATGAAGCTAGGCTTCAAACGCCAGATTCTGAGACAAAACTGGAGAGCCTGTCTGTCATTGATTGGATTGCACACAATCATGACTCTCATGTGCCAAGGACAGCACCACCTCGACCACAAATGAAGCACCCAGCATGCTGTTAGAAAAGTCGTACGATCTGGCAGAGTAGCTGAACGTCACTGGCTGTGGCTGGTGTCTGTCGGGTACAGGTTACACATCACGCTCGGCTCCAGCACACCTGCGATCACTTGTCTCAGCCTTGGAGCTATCTAAACCATGGAGGAGTATTCGAGGAGCTGCTGGACTGTGGGATTGCTGCAGGCTAGAAGCATAATGCACGGCTCTGAGCACAGTGTGACGTGCTTGCTGAAGATGTAATGGCGTGGTCTCGAGGGCTATATTGATCCAGACAGCTGCAACTCTGTATTGAGCAGAGCTTGCATCCGCCCCTCTCCTTGCCCAACGATTGGAACTTTACTTGCTTTTTCCAAAGATTGTCCTGATAAAGCCGCTTGATATCGTCAACGCATACTCTAAGAACCCTCACTGTCGACATTCACGGGCTGCCAGCAGTTGCAGGAAAGTCTCCAGCAATATGAGCGATCCACCCACACCTCGACTTCGGCACGTCAGTTCTCGAGATCCATACATCATGGAAAAAGTCTTCAGCGAGTCGCCAGAGGAGGAACCACAGCTCAGATTTTGTCCGAGTGATCTTGCTGCGCTCGAGTCGCTGAGAAGCACGCAAAAACAGAAGCGCAGCAAGTACTTCGCATATGTGATTGGTTGCTTGCTGGCTGTGCTGTTAGCATTCGAAACGATCAAACTTAGCATGAACCTGATCCGAACGACGCAGCCTGGGGCGATCATCATTGACAACCTCCGCGCCCTTACTACTAGTGTTGGGCTCACTCAAGCGGTCAGCGACGAAGGCCTGGTTTGGAGCCAGAAGACACCCAAGGAGAGCGGATTCGCGCTGTGGGCTTATCGCGGACCAGCATCCTGCGGCGGCAAAGACAGGTCGATGATGATGAAGGGTACGGCGGCGCCAGGCAGATGCTTCCAGACAAAGGTCGACTTTGACAGCGTTCGGATGTTCAATGGTGTGCCGGGCAAGGCGGAGTTTGGGGTCTGCATGTACCCTGGCAACGAATGTCACGTGGCCTCGCCGCCGCTTAATCAACAGCCCATCTACCAGTGTGGCAACTTCAACAGCAGTCAGGTAGGGTCTTTCATGATCACCTGGGGGACCGTTGGTGGAGGTTGTCCTTAATGGGAAATCGGCATGAGAAGTGCTCCCTCCACACCCTCAGCATCCTTGCGGGTGACAAACTTGAGTATTGAAGGCTCGAACTATTGCCGCTTTTCAATTTGCGTTTGGTCGGTGGTAAAGGGGGCCCCGTTGTTTGGAGATCCGGTGGGAGGTGGGATGATAGGGAGAAGACAATCAGCTAGTCTTTACCACCAATAAACGAAAATTCAGTTCTGGCCGCTGCCTACTAATGGTACCGCTACATCGTATGCACACCACATTGTTATCCATCTCTTACCATGACATTGACGGTATCGTTTATCTCTATAAGAACATGGTTAGTGGAGCATTATTCAGGACAGCAATTTGCCATGTGTGCCTGCACAGGTCGTTTGGCTGAATGATCCGAATTGAGACTGCTCGTGTGCAAGTCGAGAGAGCTGATGAAATCCGTTTCAATCAATCCGGCCATTACCAGCACTTCTACTTTTGATATGTCTGATACATTTCGGACCAACACTCACGGCTAGCGCAGGTGATAGAAAGATCACAAATGACAGTTCATTCATCTCTGAGTAGTTGAAAAGAGGACCCGCCGCTTTGCTTGGTGTTTGTGATAAGTGTGAGGTAGGAAGTCGAGTAGGTCGCCGGGCGGGGACAAACGCGTTTTTAAGGTAAAATTGGTTTATCTTATTAAGTTGTTTATATCGAAATTTATAATCTAAACTCCAAATGATACTTCTTGGGGTAATGGATTAGGAGGAGAGAGAACGTACCTTAGCTTTTTCACCCTGCTCAGCCTTGTCTCCCAACGACGATCAGACTGCGGCAGCCGAGCCGGAGTATCCCCATCGACACTCCGAATTTGCCTACAAGGGGTTCGCTTGTGTTAAGTAAGTACCCAGTGGAACAGCGAGAGGGGCCCCGGCGTTCATAGGCAAGCTCCACCGAGCCCGTTTCGTAGCGCCTCACCCTTGCCTTTTTTTTTTCTCCTTCGTTCGTCTCCGAACCGGTCATGGAGACTTTGATAGCCATAGTTTCGAAGTCTGCTCATGCATGACGACTGTTATCTATTACACATCTATTCCTTAGTCCCTTCTCGGAGTTCATCACACACAAGAATGTAGTCATTGGCAGCTGCCAATATCTGAATGCTTTGTATAAAGTCCAGGACGGACATCGTGTGCTTCTACCCTTATTGTAGTAGCTATACTGGATGGTGTCACTCCCTCTTCGCATTTGTGGACGCGCAGTCGAATGCTTACATGGCCGTGTACCTCTGATCTGTCACCTCGAAGTGCTGTGCATGTCCCACACTGAACCGGCTGAATGACCGCGTCGAGGAGGCCAGCCTGATTGCAGGCGCCTCGCACTGCTTATGCTTTGATGCCTCTCTGTTGATTGCACCCTGCGGGGTTGGTGCTTGTGCTCGAGCTTGTGTAACTGTGTTCAGCCCTTAAGTCTCCAGCTGGGCTTTCCATGCTTCGAGCCTGCCCTCTTTTCTTTGTACCTTTTCTTTAAGATGTTAGATGAGTGGACTTTTGTTCCTCCTTCAGTTTTTCCACTCATTCTTCAACACAAAGTAGGCTATTTTATATCACGAATTTAACCTCCCCTGCGTATCATTCATCATCTCGTCACCGCGCCGCTGAGATGGAGTCGCAATATACCTTTGCGAGTACACCCACCATTTCTCAAAAGAACAATAGGCTTCTGCCTCATGTCATAGAGGAACTGGCCCTGAAGAAGCCCGAATCAGTCTGGGCGGAAATTTCGTGCTCTCCGACAGATTACAATGCCGGCTTCAAACCAATCACCTGGTTCGAGCTTCGAAATTCAATTGACGCACTAGCATGGCAGCTCCACTCTGAGATTGGAAAATCTGACGATTTTGAGACTGTAGCCTACATCGGCCCACCAGATGCTCGCTACTTGATGGTCATAGTAGCCTGTATTAAACTTGGTTTGAAGTCTTTTTTGACTTCGCCCAGAAACAGTCTTGCTGCACACTCAAGTCTATTCAAAGACCTTGACTGCAAGGCTATAATCACTACGGATCCAGTTCCAGCTTTTGCACTACCAGTAGTAGAGGCAAATCCTAGGCTCAGGTTGGTCCAAATTCCGTCTGTCGACACCTTACTCAGCCAGGCTTGGAGACCCTACCAATATGACAGAGAGTGGAGTACAGCGCACAATGATCCGATCGTCTGTGCGCACACGTCAGGCTCGACTGGTCTGCCTAAGCCGTTGATCTTTACTCACGAATGGATGACGATCAACGCCGAAATTACCCAACTAATTCCTCCTGATGGCTTTGATACTCTGTTTGCCCGTATGTCTGGCAATTGAGGTATTTGCCTGATGCCACCCTTCCACATGGCGGGCGTGTGGATGGCTACCATCATTGGAATATTCAACGAGAGTACGATCGTCTACCCTTCACGTACTTCACCACCGACTGGTGATGTTGTCTTGTCAATTTTGGAGAACACTACCGCCGAATGGGTATATCTGGTCCCATCTCAAGCGGAAGATATTAGTAAAAATGAACGTCTTCTTGATCTGATCGGATCTAGACTGAGTATGCTTGTCTTCACTGCAGGCTCTTTACCTGAACCTATTGGTGATAAGCTCGCCGCGAAGGTAACCGTGAGAAACCAGTTAGGTTCAGGCGAATGTGGCGGCCTCCCTCTTCTCATTCCCCTCCAATCTGACCAACCATTTGATTGGCAATATATCCAGATCCATCCGCATGCAAATGCTGTGTTCGAACATCGTCACGACAGCCTATGCGAGCTGTGCATCAAGCGACGAACAGAATTCCAACCGTGGCAGTACGTGTTCAATATGTTTCCCAACCTGGACGTCTACTGCACCAACGACTTGTTCGAACTCCATCCCCGAAGACGAGACACTTGGGCTTATCAAGGCAGAGACGGTGATATTATTGTCTTTCTCACAGGTGAGAAGACGAATCCTTTGTCTTTCGAATCGACAGTCTCAGCGCACTCAAGTGTTACGAGCGCGCTCGTCTTTGGGCACCAGCGTTTCGAAGCTGGACTGTTGGTTCAATTGAGGGAGGCAGAAGAGATCTTGGAAAGCCTGGAAGCCCATGAGCAGATGGTAGACAGGCTGTGGCCTATTATCAACGAGGCAAACTCAATGACACCTGCACATGCAAGAATTTCAAAGAGTCATGTCATTTTCACTTCACCAGGAAAGCCAATCTTAAAGACCATCAAGGGAAACGTCCGTCGTCAACCTATACTTGACCTTTATGGCAAAGAGATCGACTGTATTTATGCTGCAGTCAACTCTAAAAACGATTCGGGGCAACATACGTGCTTGAGAGGGACCAGCCAGCGACATATCATGAACAAAAATCGGAATGGAATCGATCATGGTCATATGAGTATCGCTTCGTCTTCGGAGTTGGTCAAACTGATTGTGCGGGCTTTCCAAGAGGTAAAGCCCGGCGCAAACATTACCGAACGCACGATGATCTCTGCAATCGGAATTGATTCTCAAGAGATGCTGCGTATATCTCGGACCCTGAGGGCTGAGCTGAATACCCCCTCCCTAATCCCGAGCCTGCTGTACACTTATCCGTCCATTAAGGACCTAGCTGCAGCATTGACTTGTTCTGAAGGCGAAGCGCCCACATTCTACCAAGAGAATCAGGTCATCCGCAGCTCGCGACTGAATTCGACCACGACAAAATACTCAAATTACATCGAAGTCCTCGCAGAATGCATGACTTTTCCCACAAGCAAGCGAAATTGTGCAAACCAGACTTCATCTCCTTCTCACACAGTCTTATTGACGGGCTTAACCGGGTATATTGGCAGCTTTTTGCTTCAGAATCTCATGGAAAACCCGTCAATTAGACATGTATTCTGTCTGAATCGATCGAAGGACTCTCAAGCGTTGCAAATAGCTCGTAACAAGGCTCGTGACCCGATGCTTTCAACATCTTTTCCAACATCGAAGGTGACATTCCTCCATGCTGACCTGACGGACGTCAAGACACTTGGTCTCTCTGAGTCTGTCTACCAGGTTATCGTTGCTTCAACGACAATTATCATACATAACGCATGGCCAGTCGATTTTGTCCGTCCTTTGGATTTCTTCAATGACCAGCTCGCTGCCATATCGCATCTTTCGTTACTGTGTGCTAGATCGCCACAGCGACCATCATTAATATTCCTCTCGTCGATTGCCGCAGTCATGAAGCTTAAAGAGGATCAATGTCCCATTAAAGAGGAACCGGTAGATCTTAACAAGGACGCCGCTCTGGGTGGATACGGCGAATCGAAATTAACTGGTGAATGGCTTCTCCAGCTCATTGCTCAGCGTCTAAGCGTGGACACTGCCGTCATCCGTATCGGTCATTTTTCAGGCTCACGCCACTCACCTGGACGCTGGAATGAGTCCGAGTGGATTCCACGTGTTGTACAGAACTCACGCAGACTCGGCGCGCTGCCAGATTCACTCGGTGCGTCACAAGATGCTATGAAATTCGTCCCTGTCGACGTTCTTGCCAACGTTGTGTGGGATATCAGTGCAGCTACAGCAAACAACAGTGATCAGACCCATAACACAAAGCAGTATGGACAGGATATCGAACCGGCCACGGCGAAGCATAACATATATCACGCTATCAACCCCCAACACGCAAGCTGGAAAGAACTGAGACATACAATGGCCAAGGCGATCTCAGCTGAATCAAGTGAGCCTGTGAAGCTCATCCCAGTCCACTCGTGGATGGAGAGGCTAAGAGAGTCCGCGGGGTTAAACTTCCAGTTGACGCAAACAGCAACAGCCGTCAAAACACACCATGGGGAGAATCTTGTCAAGAGATCAGTTATCGAAAATCCAGCGCTGGTGCTAGAGGACTTCCTGGGTCAAATCTTGCTGGACACCGTACCTCTGGTGATGGAGACCCAGAAGACATCTAGTATCAGCGCAAGTTTGAAGGAGATGGCGCCGGTCTGTGACTCTGAAATATTCAATTGGACAACAGGGATGCTTACCAGTCGCTGACCTTCGTGCTGCGGTATCAGCCTGTCCGGCTACGTGGGCTCGGATATGTCACTCACTTGCATATAGTTAAGATAGAACCCTTTATTCTTAAACAGCAAAGTTGTATGTTGCATGTCTGATCAACCTAACGCGCGTGACATTTTAAAAGATTGAGTGTTTCGCCTCAATAGGAATTAATGTGGTGACTCGGACGGCTAGCGAAAGCATCCCGAGTCTGAATCCAGGCCGAGATAACAGCATTTGCCAAGCTATAGCACCACGAGGCGTGGTACAGAGTCCTTACATGAACACTATCTCGAATTCCGATGGATACTATAGACTGATGATTGATTCGGGCACCAGACAGAGCAGACCATCCCTTCATTTGTGGAGAATGCC